>JAUBOD010000090.1:229386-248650 GCA_032353885.1 Nothura maculosa | reverse complement strand
CCTTACCTCCCCTTTGGGATGCAGCCTTCAGGACTGTTATGTTGAGTCTAAGTTGGAGAAGAAATCAGAATGGTGGCGCCTAGCAGGATTAGATAAATCGCTGGTGGTTAGCAACTGAACAGGGCTGCATGTAAGGTACAGGTCAGGTTGAGCTGGGAAAAGAGTGTATCCGTCACACATATACAATTAGAGCACAATATTGTTTATTTTTTTGTCCTTTATGCTGTTCAGGATAATATCTAACATACATCTGCATTCTGTTCAAGTTTTCATTTCTGAATGACAATAGTCAGCTCAAAGATCGTGATTTGTTATGGAAAGTTAGGATTCTTCTTTTGTGTATCACTATTTTTGTCTATGCAAAGTTCATGTGTCATTTTATTACCAATTTTTCAGTATTAGAAGAATCTTTTTCAAATTATTCTTCATCTGCTCTTCAGAGCAGCATACACATTTCCATCTATGGCTAAGATACAGCTCACAGGGTGGTTGGAGCTGTTGGAGTCCCTGCTACATTCGAGACTTCCACTGAAGGAAACATTTTAATAGAGACTGCAGTTTTGCAAGCCTCAGAGCTGCAAGTCACAGAGTGTAGGGTCTCTGTGAAGCTAAGGCTGATGTACAGCTTTTCTGCAGGCATACAGGTGTCCACAGGTTGTCTTGCTGGGCGAGAGTTATTGAAGGAATTCAGAAGACTGCATAAGATCCAAGCAGGCATGTTCAAGACAGCATCTTCTCTGAAACTCTACAATTCAGCCCTGGGGAGGCCCTCCTGGTGGACTGTGGCCGGCTATGGACTCTCCAGTGCAAGAGAAGCATGTCCAGCAAAGAACCATGAAGATGATTAAAGGACTGGAACATGTGTAATACACTAAGAGACCTGGGGCTTTTTATCCTCGAGAAGAGAAGACTGAGGCTTATCGGGGTGTATAAATACCTGAAGGGAAGCTATAAAGAGGGTGGGGCCAGACTCTTCTCAGTGGTGTTCAGATACAAGCGGAAACATAGGAAGTTCTGTCTAGATATGAAAAAAATCTTTATTGTGAAGGTGACAGAGCATGGGAGCAAGTTTCCCAAAGATATTGTGGCATCTCAATTGTTGGAGATACTCAAAGCCATCTGTATAGGATCCTGGCCAATCTGTTCTAGGTGACCATACTTGAGTAGAGTGATGATCTCCAGAGTTCGTTTTCAACTTTAACCACTCTGTGATTCTGTGTGCTTCATACAGACATTTAACTGAACGGTTCAGAGCATAAATTGTCTTCCTTCCAGAGGAACAGCATATGTTGATAATTCAGTTATTTTTGTTCTTTGGTAGATTTTACTGTATGTCTTCTCATCCTCAGGGTTTATTAGAGTCCATTTTGTTGACTTTCACTGTATAACCTTTAATAGGTAGATTTTAATTTAATAGGGACCTTCCCTAGGTTGACAAGTGTTCTGATACAACTACTTCTGGTTTTGGTCTTCATGTACAATAGAAAGGATTTCCTTTTTTTTTTTTCTGAATTTTGGAAGCTAGGTTTCTATTTTTCTATTTGTGTTTGTATATTTTTATATTTAAGTTACTGGATTTTTAACTTTTCTATATTCAGACAGGAACATGACTTCAGCTTTTAAGATGAGTTTGCCCTTCTGCTTAGTAAAACCAACCTAATCCTGTTGTTTTATAGTGATGACATCCTTTTATCCTTTCAAAAGTGATGCTGACAGACTTCTATGATTTAAATGATTTTCCTTCTATCTGAAAAGATTTACCTTTTTAGGTGCTCCTTTTAGTACCTTTTAACAACCATTTTGCATTTTTATATAGTTCCCTCTTTTTAAAAGTCAAATATAAATGCTATGGGCTTTTTGACTTCTTTTCTGTAGCAATGAAGTGTTCAGGGAAAGTATGTTATGGTTAAAAGATTAGTGCCATGATATTAACTTTAATATCACGATATTAACTCAGGTGTATTCTCTATTTGTGTTTTGACAATTTTGCTAATGACATTTTTTCTATGCCCAAGTGCTTGACCTTGAACCACTTTCCCCAAATATTTCATATGTTTTAATGTAATTTTCAGATAAAAAATAAATCTAGCTGCAAATTAAATCCCTATTTGTGATCAACAAAACAATCATTAGATTTCAAATGCAGATGTGTGTTACTTGAGTTAGTGGAAGAACAACTGTAGATCTTACAAAGATTAGGTGCAATGCACTATTAGTGGATTTTGACTGTGAAGTGATAGTTCTCAAATAGCTAGTTATTTTCTACATTTGTTCCTGTTTGTTCCAGTATTCCTTCTTCCTGTTTTTCTGCTTCCAGTGTCTCCCCATTACTGCACACAGTCCTTTTCCTCAGCAGTTCTTGTTTGTCACCATTACCCACCGCTTACTTCTTATACAAGCAGCCTTAATATTCCTCCCAAGCTTTATGCTTCCATATTTTAAGTAATATAGCAACATGAAAAAAGTATTTGAGAGATAATCTACCTATACTTAGTTTTCAACTTTCCCATGTGACCTTTTCTCTGACTTCATCATCTTCTGTAGCCCGTTGACTTCCCTCACCCTCATCACTTCTCTTTAGTCTTCTCCTGAGCCTCTAGGCACCTAATCTTCTTCCCTGGACTCCCTTTACTGCAACTTCTGATCATAATTTTATGCCCACCAAATTCTAGTTGTGCCCTCTTCTTCCAACATATGATTTGATTTTTATTATGTGTACTTGCAAATCTGCCTCCTGCACTCTGTTTATAAATATTGAAGAAAGACAAATCTGTAAGAATTAGAAAAGGAGATCTTGTACTTCATGGACAGGTACAGGAAGTGAGACAAACCTGCTCTTATAAAAGAGTAATGTTGTTAAGGAGAAGCTAGTGTAAATTGAATAACTATCTTTCCTTTTAGATCCACACTTTTCTCCTACAAGCATGGCCAATTTCCATAATTGTAAAAGGAACCTTTAAATGAAACTCAATGTTTCTCACTACTTAGTGCCTATTACAGAGCAGGAAAAGAAAAAAAATACAAAAGAAATATATGCATGTTTGGGAATATCTATTACTGCTCTATTTTGTATTGCTTGAAACTACAGTTGAATTTGGATTGCTTGCAAACTTTAAAAATCATGTTGTGAAATGTGAGTGGCTTAGATGAGAAACTTGATCATGATAGCCATCTTTTATCTTACCAGATAAACATAAATCTATGGATTCTTTTATTGCAGATAAAAAGATATCTGTTATTTTGACTTTAACATTTGTTTTATGGAAATATTTCACAATATACATGTCAGAAAAATTTCTTCATTAGAATAGTTTCAGATATTAATCAAAATAGGGATCATGCACAGTTAAAATGAATTACTAGAAAATATATATTACTATCTGCCTAGCTGTAAGACATCCATTGTTTACACTTCTTTCTTCATCCCTTAATCCATACTTAAATACAAAGAAAAAAGATTGACAGCTAGAATCAAAATCTGGACCCCAATAGACTGTTTTACACACCATATAAGCTCAGAACTAATCAAGAGCAGTTTTGAACAGCAAGCTGCAAATAAGGGTAAAATTAGAGAAAAAAAATCATATCTAGGGTTTATAATAATCTCTAGCATTGGGAGACTATTTGGAGGTTTGAGCTGAACATTCTTGCTTGTAATTTTATGTTCTTACTTTTATTTGCTTTTATTTTGTTTTCCTTCATTTCTTGACTTTACTCGTTGATACCATGTTTACTCAAACTTTCATTTGGAAGAAGTGGTCAGAATGTATGTCTTAGATATTTTTATTACATGAAATGCATCTTACATTCTTGTTTCTTATTTGCTACAGCTTCACATTTTGCAACTGTTGCTCTGTTGATTCTCAAAGAAATTTGATACGAACTTGTAATGACCTCCTGACAGTTTATTTATTTATGCAGCAATAATAACAGTTTCTTTTCCAAATCTCTTTTAATCTCTATATGGAATGGTTCCTTAAGTACAGAGTTGTCTTTGTACAGCTCCTTACAAGACAAACATTTGATTTAATCATAAAATTAGAATAAACATAAATAAATCTTTGAGATTTGTTATGAATCCCTCAAGTGCCCCATCCTTTGTCATCATTAACAGTTTATGTTGTCTACTTTGGTAAATATACAGTCTGCAATAAAGTAGATAGTTATTGAAAGAAATAATGTCATAATCTATCTTTTTCACTATTTATTCAGGCCTTCAGTGGTTAAGAAGTGTTATATATACACACTTATGTAGAGTTATTTATTAAGTATAGAAGCATTTTTTCCCATTGGAGTATATAACTGAATATTCAGTATTTCTTCATCTAGATTGTTATAACAAATATTTATATTGATTAGGTTATACAAATATATTATAACCGTTATCCTTTTTCTGAATATTAACATTTTAAATAGAAAAGAGTTTCTGTCCCTTTTATCTAATTTTACATATTTTAGGGAAACTTGTAACAATCTCTTTATGTGACACTTTCTTGTATTTGGTTTATTACTTGAATTATCTATAGATACAATAAGGCAGGTGTTGGTGAAGGGGAGATAGTGAAAGGAAACAAGGAAAAATTTGAATGTGATGGAAAAGAGGCTATTTAATCAAACTAGATAAAAGCAACTAGTCCAAGGAAGAATACTATGAGATATTCTTATGATGAATGAAGAGAATAGTAGTTGACCTTTGAATTATGAAGAAAGAACTTTCAACTCAAAAATATGCAAGACAACAGAGGTCTTAGAAGGCACATGAAAAATTAATATATGCTGTATGAAAACATTTCTGCTTATTTAAAGTCATGCTACTTAGAAGAGTTATTCCTCTGAAATTTAGTATTCATTTGAGTTTTGTGATTGACAAGTTGTCAAGAAAATAAATGGAAAGGGAAATTTTTGAAGAGAAACACCTAGGGAGTATATAAGAACCAGGAAAGATCCTACTAGGAAAAGATTATTTCCGAAAATATAAAGTTCATGTTTTATTTCCAAGTTTTTGAGGCATTATTATAGACTCCTCTGAGATTTATTGTCTCAAAAATATCGACTAGGAAAAAAAAATTAGGAAATTTGATGAGTTTTGTAAGAGATAAACATCTTCCTACATACATCTCCCATTCAAATTTCTCTCTGCCTTTGGTGCAGGTGCAAGAATATTCAAGAAGATAAAATCTGATCTAATACATGCATTCCACATCTAATCCTGATAAAGAATCTTTTGACCAGAAAACTTTTACTAGAGATTCAGGTATATGTTTCCAAGGTACTTTTCAAGAGGATATATCAATGTTCACGCCTTCTGAGAGATAGAATCATAGAACCATTATGGTTGGAAAAGACCTTCCAGATCCTCAAGTTCAAACATAAACCCTTCAGCACCACACCTGCTAAACCACATCTGAAAGCACCTCATCCACATGTCTTGAACCCTGCCAGAGAGAGTGACTCTGCCACTTCCCCGGACAACCTCTGCCAATGCTTCGCCACTACCTCCATGTAGGAATTTTTGCTAATGTCTAACCTGAACATCCTCTGGTGCAACTTGAACCATTTCCTCTGGTTCTATCTGGAGTTATTTTAGAGAAGAGATAACTCTCACCTCACGGCAACTCCCTTTCAGGTTGTTCAGAGCAATAATATCTCCCACCAACCTTCCTCTTCTCTAGACTGATTAATCCCAGCTGCCTTAGCTGCTTTTTATAACACCTGTGCTCCAGGACCTTCACTAACTTTGTTGCCCTTCTTTGAACATGCTCCACCATCTCAAAAACCCTATTCCCTTTAAATAGTCATGGAAGAATTTATTTATAGTGTTTAACTAGAAACAAACCAAGGCCACAGTCATCTCCAAGTGCAACTTACCTTGCATTGTAAATATTAATGAAGTAGATTACTAGTTTAATCAGAAACAGAATTTTAGACTAATTTTAGAATTACATGATAAAGATTTCAATCAATTAACTACACTCAAATATTAAACCTTTCAGTTCAGTGATTTGAAGAACTGTACCACCGTAACATGTTTGAAATTGCATATTTAAGGAAATAGCCTCATGATTTTCTGTAACAGAACTTAACATTGAAACCATCGAGTTCAAAATGTCAATGCACATTTAGATTTCATCATCTATAGTTTAGATGTCAGCAACATCTAAATTAATAGCTAATCTCCCATTGAGTGAGAGGGGATGAATACTACAGATGTTTTTTCCTAATTTATTTTTCCTTTCTTTTTTTTTTAATTAATAAATATTTGCCAACCTCTAAGTTCATGATTTAATTTACTCATGACTCAGCTGCTCACTCTTGGCTACTTCTCTCTTGATGTGTGCCAATACTGTTCTCTAACAATACTATCTTCCTTAACAATATTATCTTTTTGAGTAATTGTATCAAAATAGAAATTAAAGAAGTGCCACAGTGATGTTGATCATGATACTGTTTATGATGAGGAAGATGAGGAAATCAGACATTTAACTGAAATCCTCACTATAATTTAGTAAATTATTTGGAGCTATATTTTATTGATTCTTTAGAGACAATTATCAAAAATAAAAATAAATATTTTATTTTTGTTTGTTAATTTATTAAAAGGTAAATGGAAGGTGTTTAATTTTGGCATAAGTAAAAAACAGTTAATTTGTGCATATATTTGTGCCCGCACAAAAAAACCTACCAATATCAACCTGATAAGGTTTATCAGACAAAGAAAAAAAATAATTAGGATTTTGCTTCCCTTTAAATCAGTTTTGTTTGATATTAGTAGAAAAATATAAGGCTAGATAAATCCCTAGATTTATTGTGACTTTGTTTGCACCCTAAATAGCTTCTAAGTCCTCCCTTTCCTTTTGATGTATGTGAGCAGGTGCAGGTATGTGAGGGTATGTGAGTGTATGCACACATGATAGAGTATCATGGAGTCTTCATCAGTTAGATAGCTACAATTAAACTAACAGCTCAGGTAAACTTTGATAACAATTAGGTAAGATGCCTTAATTGCAAGAAGTGAATGCAAGAGGGCTTGTTGTTTAATGATTTGTTGGACAACTGTAGAGTGTAATTATTTAGAGAAAACAGATTTTATGTTAATGTAATTATTTCTTCAGATACAACTTTGCATATGAATCATCTTCTTTAGCATGTACTTTGTGTTTGACAACTGTGCAAGAGTATATACAACAAAAAGCAGTACTTAGTGTCATCAGGCTGTATTTTTAGAAGCCTCTTTTCCTTTATTATTGGCCATAGGAAAGTGAAGAGGAAAAGAAGTGATTGGAAAAGAAGAAATACATATACTTTCTGTTAATTGTATAACATAATCCATTTCGAACTGTGATTTTTTTTTATCTTAAAGTAAAATTTGGGATGTGGAAAAGAATCTTTGTGACTTCATAGAGCGATATCAGTTCTTCCCTCTAAACTGTTCAGTATTAATGAGCAATCAGGTAGCTCCTGTGAAGTTAACATAGAAGGCTTGTTATTCACGTCAGATATGTATGGGGAAAAAAAAAGACAAAAGTATCTACAGCTGTGGTATTAGTTTCCTTCTTTTGTTTTATCTTACTGTCACTGCACAATTTCTACTGTCATTTTGTCAAAATAATGAGCTAGGTTAGACAATCTGGCTAGCAATACAAAGACATAATATCTTTTAGCAGATTGTGTCTATTAAAGACCCAGACAACGTGAACATGAAATGAAGAGTTTATAGTAGCTTTATTTCCAAGCATCTGCATACATATTTTTTCATGGCTGATATTGTACGTGAAAAGATATGACCTGAGTCCAGTGTTTCACGGCAATAGTCTGCCTATTTGTTCCATCAAGGAACTTCGAGAAACAGAGCATGTTATGACATTCAGCTGGCTATATATCTTGCCCTTAAAACAGAGATATAAAAATGCACAGAATATAAGCAAAAATTCAAAAGCTTAATTCTAATTTGCTGCTGCCTTATGTCACCGTTTATTCTTTCAAATATAAGAACACAATAAATGAGAGTCAGAACCAATGGCTAGAATCATTAGTAAAATAAAGCTATGCAGTTTTGCTGGACTCCTTCCCTCCATTAACTTCTCCTTTAAAATTATTTAAAAGAGATTTTGAGAAGAAAAGATCAACTTGTTTTATCTTGATTCCCTAAAACACAGTTTTGTGGATTTCATCTAGCAATGAATGACAAGGTATGGTTGAAAAAAATTATGCATATACTGTTCATTTTGATACTAACAAGGTGAGTTCAGCTATAAGAAAAGCTAATAAAAATATTTTTAATCTAAAGGCAATAAATTCCTTTTTCTTTGTAGAATAAAAGTGTAATACAGCTATTAAAACTATGTAAGAGAGAGGGCAATCCAGATAAAGCAGAGAACACATTTAATGGAATGCCTGATGGAATATAAGAAGCTCAAAATGTTACAAGGAAGAGAGAAAGTACATATTGGCATAAGTTTTATTCAAGTGTTAGATGAATTACAGTGTCATCAAAATTGTTAGATGAGGATGTCTACAGTGCTAGCATAAGTAGAGAAGATAATTACATAAAAATGCATCACTATGTTAAATTCAAATTGTGATCATATGTAATGGCCTTCTTGTACTCTATATCAAGAGTGTATCATTTTCAAGACATCGCCTTTGGATACAGTAGGCCAGAAGAACCATAAGAGATGGTCTGAGTCACCAAAGACATTCTGCTTTCTAAATAGATTAGACATGAAAAAGAGCAGCTATGTCTGCTTCATTAAAACTCCCCATTTTGCAGGGAAATGATATATGAAATATTTCACTTATGGGCATGTGTGTGTGGCCTTAGGAGACGGTCAGAAGCTGAATGTAAACTCTTTCCTTTAAAAGCAATCCTTCCAATGAGAAGAGATGCCCATCAGGAGAGCAACGCAGGAAAGATTTGTGGCTTGTAATGGCTTTGTCAGACTGACTGCAAACCCACCAGGTACTGTTATTAGCACTTTTAACAAAATCTGCGTGAGCATTCAAGCTTGGATCATGAATTTGCCTTTGATGTGAATCTCCATGTTCATACCCATTTGCCATATTTGATTTCAAAATAGACTGGTCTTGAATCTCATATACCATATTCCTTCTGGAGGAATATAATCTACGATGGGTTTCAGTAACATGTCTGATAAGGAGTTCAGCATACTCAGCCCATAGGATCAAGTTAGGGATAATTAGTATATTTCATTCTTCCCTACCCTAAATCTCTATGGTGTGCATGTTGTTCTTTGGTGTCAACTATTTTGCTTATGCATCTGCAGCAGTTGGTCTGCACCAGTTACTGAGATAGGCATAGACATGGTGCTGAGTGCTTTTCTTCCCATGATTTGAGGAGTTGAGTGAAAAAGAAAGACTTGAGAAGACTTGTTGGGGAACAAGTATCCACTGTACATTGACAAGAAAATATTTATATTTATCATAAAAACTTATGTGTGTTTTGTTGCTTTCTAAAAATAAATATTCAATTAGTTTTTCTTGAAGAATATCTGAAAAAATAATTGTCATTGGAAGAGTTTGTGGAAGACTGACGAAAAAAGTGTATTTCATTAATGAAGAAACAAATGTGGCTGGAGTTCTAAACACTCTGCATAATAAAAGGAATGCATATGTAATTTATCCTAGGATCTTTGTAATTGCTTTATCTTCATTAGACTCATTTTATTTTTGTTAGATTCACAGCAAACAATGACAAGATGTAGCTTTCAATAGTTTAGTGCATCAGAACAAAAAGGTCATGTAGATTTTAATGACAGTTTATTTATTGCATAAAACCTGATTTAATTTGTAGTAGATAATAGAGTTCATTTACAGAATTCCAAAGGACAAAAGAAACTCAGATCCAAAAGTGGTGTTTGCACCATCATAGGAGCTTTTAATGTATTTTATATTATTAGAAGGGAAAGGAAAGGGCAAAAGCTTTATCTCATAAAAGCACCAGAAAATTCATATTGGCAACCAAATTAAGTATTTTCTGAGGTAAATATTTTCAATTTATTCTGTTGAGGGAAATTATAGGTCTATGAAGACTTAAATTGGGTACAACTCTAGAAGCCAAACAAAATCAACTCCATAGTCAGAGGGGTCTTAAAAAAAAGTAACTAAATTGAAAGTACTTTCAGGAAATACAGATTAGTGAATTCCCCAAAGTACAGAGCACATAATTTTGAATAACAGCATTATTAAATCTGACAATGTGAGCTTGTCATATAAAACTTTATTATAAAAAATTGCCCAAATAGTACTTATGACAGATTACACTGATTGTCTTATTTTTTCTTGTCTTATAAAGACCTCTTTAAAATTCCTGTGATGCCAGGCAAAGTCAAAAGTGATCAAATAATTTAGCAAATGCTTTAATGTAATATCCATACTAACCTGAATTATAATAAATTCAGTCTTTTACATCCAAGACTTTGCAAATGCCTTAAAAAAGGTATATAGACAACATAAAATCTATTCGCCTATTTTTTCTCACAGCCTATCCTTAACCTGGTGAGGGAGTGAGGAGAGAGCAGAAGACGACAGTACTTTTCTCCTTCCTTACACATTATACTTTTATGCAGGAGGCATAAACAGATTTGCAGATTAACTTTCACAAGTATTCCTAAGAGAACTGCATCAGTTTTTATTTCATGATAGATATCTCTTCTCTGAGATACAGTGAAAATTAGAACTGATCAAATATTTCTGAATTAAAAGATTTTCTTTTTCATTGATACATATTATTACTAAAAGTTCTGGCATAGAGAAATGTACCAGTTCTCCCAATCTTAGATTTCTATTTGAAATAATGAAGGCCTTCAGTATTCCAATAGTTTACTACCAAGATCTAATAGTAATGGTTACATACAAACTTCATTTAACAGAGTGGTTGAGTTGTTTGTCTTTGGAGAGGAAAAAGTAAAAATAATCTGCAAATTGGACTGGGTTAGGAGGTCCCAATTTTATGTGCTCTGTATTAGTATTGTATGAAAAAGTCTTTCATTTCTGCCAACATTAAGTAGGTAATAGAAATACTTTCTGAATGTATATTATCTAATCAACTAAATATTTGTACAAGCATATCCTCTTCTGTAGGTGAATTCTTGCATGTTTTCTGCTTTTCTGATAAATGTTCTGCTAATATTCTCTAAAGGAGGTGCATTTGAACTAACACTTTTAATGAAGATATTGCTGAATCTTATTCCCAACTATAGTGGCTACATAAACTTTGTTCTAAGAATTGATGCACATCATTCCTCTTTGAGAAGACAAAATTTTCATTGTCTCTGTGCTCTTAGATTCACTTTTTCACTATTTTTTTTGTTTTGTTTTAGGGAATCTGATTTAGTAGACTTCTTTCACCTTTAGGAATTTTGTTTTACTCCTCCACCTATTTTGCCTTCTGTATATTACTATGCTAGAACTGTTATTTGCCACCCTGGAGGTTTTCTTTTTCGTTATTCTGACCAGAATTTGCTTATATGTCTGTATTTGTCTGCATTAAAAATTTATGTAAAAAGTATTTGTAAATAAGAATAAGTCATATAGCTGGTGTCTGGAATCAGCATAGTGATGCTCTGTGCTCTAGGGGACAATGAAACATAAGAGACATAAAGACAAGCATTTACTGTGGTCATTGTATAAAAGAATTCATGAGGTTAATTGGCAAAATAACTCATGGGAGGTGGTTTAATAAAATGATTTTCCAGATAAGAAGGGAAAGGATATAATGTATCAGTACTATCCTGGGAAAACTTGCAGAATACAGAAATCTACTTCATCAATAACAGAGCACACTAAAAATAAAGTTAAACTACAAGTCCTTCCCAAAACACAACCACAACTTTTAGAAAACTTCTTGTTCTAAATGAAAGATAGCCTGGGAAAGTATAGCTCACTACTCAGAAAAGCAGAAAATATCTGAACACATAAAGTACATATAAATATAATAGTTTGGCCGTTGCTCATTTTGTTTTGTATATTTGATTACCTATTCAACATACTATGTTTCAGTTAAGCCTCCTACTTAGAGATAAAGAAAATAGATATGGGTTCTGCCTATTATATATCCTATATGTTTACCGTCCCAGCCTTAACTGCAGCTCACTCCCCTTGTCAATATTTTCTTTCTTTTCTGCCCCCCCACCCCCCTCCCTCCCCAGCAAATTTCAGTCTCTCTGTTCATTTCTCTTTTTCCTTAGCTCTCCTAATTAATTTGTTCATGTGTATGATGTTAGAGCATCTGTGGGTTCATGCAGGCCATGCTGCTCAGGAGCCAGGGAAGGCCAGGCAGTGTTCCTCCTTTTTCACCTTGACTACATCTTTGGCTGCGAGGTATGCACACTGACAACAGCATCAAACAGGCAAGCACTCCCTCAGCTGCAGACCTGAAGTCTGAAGCCAAAGGCCAGAGGCTAATTGGACAGAGACCCTGCCCATGGTGATGGGGTTTGGTAAGGATGGGAAAGAGGCTCAAGAGCAGAAACTTCTAATCTACTTCCCAGGTCTGGGGAAAGGAGAGTGCAGATCCCCCAAGCTTTCTTGCAATTCTTTTTGGTATTTTTTCTTCCCTTTTACTTTGGTTTAAGAGCAATAGAAGAGCTGTGCACTGGGTTCAGTAAAACTGATATAATTCAGGCCTTCTAAATGTTTACAGTCTCAGCAACTACCTAAGATTCTCAGGAAACGGTCCTTGAAAATTCATTGCTGTCAAATTATTAACATGTAGAAGGGAGCTTTGAGATCCCTTTAAGAGCAAGAAATAAAACTCTCTATGGATGATTCTACACAATTTAGGCTGTTTTTTTTTTAAAAAAAAAAAAAAGTTCATTGTTCATCTTTCCTCAGTTTCTTCCCCTTTTTAGTCTAAAGTTCAGAGGAAGTCTGTTTAACACCAGAAGTCCAAGCTCCCTACTACAGAGGCTTTTACTGTGATGAATTTCAATGAATCTTTGCATAGATTTCTGGTTCCAATTTGACCATCTCATTCATACTATTTTTATTTCTATCATGTAATACTAACAGTATTTAGAAAGATGGAGCAGAATCAGTGCAATATTGAATCAGAATACGAAAATCTCAAGAATGTAGGAATAGATTCTTGTGGTTTGGTAATTTTTGTTCTTCGTTCATTTGTTTCTGGTGTATTCAATCTAACCAACAGAATTCAACTAACATAGCGAAGAAACACAGAAAAAGTTAAGAAGAAGATGAAATACAAAAGGAGAGAGTAGAGTAGAGGTGAGCAGAGCACAGAACAGAGGAAAAAGAAGTGACCGCTGAAATACTAGAAAATTATTTTTTCTAACAAAGAGATAAAATAGCCTGAGATGACCCTCAGGCTATTCCTTGTATAGGGATCTACATTGCTGTATGCTAATTACACTGCCAGGTGCATGACAGGGTGTGATATGGGGGCAAAATATAAGTCAGTGTAAGCAATCATGAGTCCTGCTCCTCGCCATTCCATGCTTTCCTTCCTCTCTTTGTAAGAAAGCATGAGAAGAAAAAAATTCCAAGTGAAACCTATAGAAGCATAGAGATAGATAGACATGGATAGATATACAGATAGATAAAGAAGTAAAAATTACAAAGGCTAATTTGATGGCTTGATTGCTTGATTGTCATTCTTGGCATCAGTAAGACTCTGAAGTTCATTGCCTTGAAGCTGTTTTTATGCAGTCACCATAGTTTTTTTGGTCGGGCATGCAGGAACAACACAATCATTATCATGCTCCATAATTATCCAAACTCTGCAGATCAACCTGTTCTTCTTATGGGACTTAGGAATGAGGAAGTTGTCATGGGGAGAGAGAAAGCATGGCTTTATATTTATTATATGGACTAAGGTCTATAATTCATACTGATGAGAGAAGAGAGATTGTCTCTGGGCAGGAAAAATGCCACTGCCAGAAAACCCTTACACTTTGGGCACAAATACTTAATTATCCAGTCAGTGCCCAGACTTTAGTGAGGAGCAGCTCACTTTTACTTGACTGCTCTTGCTAAGGAGTCTGTATTCATCCATTGCAGCATGCCAGTTGTGAGAGCTATCCCACCACATCTCCATGATCCCGATGAAATCACATCCCTGTAGCTGCACAGACTTTCTCAAGTTTGTTCTCCGTACATCATGTGCCAGTGCACCAGCAACTCAGAGAAGCACCCCAGTATGCTGACCTGAGAAAGGACATGAGAGCTTTCCCCATAATAGTATCTTATAGACACTTCATTATTTACATGCTTATGCTCGATCTGTTTCCATTTCAGCCATGTTATGTCAACTTGTCTCTTCTACCTCCATCACCCCAGACCCTCTATTTGCCAGCTCCATCCACTACTTCCTTACTTCGCTGTTGGCCATTCTCTCACTTCCTCATCATTCCTAGTGTAGAGCTCTTCTTGCTAGCATATACACAAAATGCAATTGCAGAATATATATATATATATATATATATATAAAACAAATTTTAAGTGAAAACAAAAGTTACAAAAGTTGTAGCCCAGAGCACTCATAACACATTTGCTGATTTGCAGCCATGGATTAACATCATTAATTAACATGCAGCGATCCATTAACATCCATTCATAGTTGAGATTCATCCTAGGGCTGCAGAAAGGGAAATTCTCTTCGAATTCATCTAAATAGTTGGACGATATCATTTGATCAGTGGTATTCTTCAAATGTTATAATGCAAAGATAATTTTGCTGTCACAAAACAAAACAAAACAAAAATTTCCTAATGAATGGATATATTTACCAAATCTAACATTACTACTGTGTAAAAATTTCATCTGTTGCTGTATTTGCATTAGTAGCGCGCATTTAAGTGGTGTCAGATTCATTCTCAGGTTTCTGTCTTGTTGCTGCTAATAGCTGCATATAATAGTTACATATACATTTGGTTGTCACACAAAATATATCAAAAGATAGACTTTCAACAATACAAAGCATGAACTATTCTTTTTGTGTTAGTGAGTGCTTTAGTTCCTAAAATAGTTATCTGACTAAATTCTCTAGTGTTGAGGCATCTAAAAAGAATGATCTCATGGAAATTGACACAATTAATTCATTTTAGTCCCCCTTAATAATGGGTAGTATAAGTATTTCCCTGGGGAATTTACAAGGTCCTCTTAATTAATGCTTATTAATTTATCTAAAGTCCCAGAAGAGAAGTCATTATGGAATTGCAAAATATTATCTTTCCTCCCTCAAAGTATGAGCTTCATTCCTCATTGTACAAGTGGAATGTTCTCTCAGCTTTCCTTCTGGCTAATTTCCAAAGTGGGAAGCCTTTTAATTACCTGCTAGAGCTCCTAGGGCCATTAGGCATCTTAGGGTGTAGCTTCTCTTAAAGAAATTGGCACTTCCAATTCACAGAAGACTGTGTGTGCCGGCTATCTCATATGAGGCAATTAATAATCTGAAATTTCAGCTAAAGAAGGGAAGGATGAGCTGTGATGACATTCTGTTAATTGATTTCTGTAGTTGTAATGAAGTGAGTGATAGCCCCATATTCTAGAATTAGCACTTCAGATGGATTGAAGATATTAGATGAGTACCATTTCTTGTAAAGCTCATTTTGTATATCTAACCTCTGAATAATGATTTTTTAAGTGTTGCCATTTCCTGCCATGTATTGATTACATTAATTGAAAAGTGCTCTAATATCTCAGCAAGAGTGCAGAAATTACATTCAACTGAGCATGTTTCTTATGTAAATAAAAACTTCATTCACCATGATACTCATACATATTGACAATTCCTGTTAATATCCCAGAACATACAAGTCCTACCTTATTATTTCTTTCTATATCAAAGGACTTTAAATAGATGCAGTTCTTGTTAGAAATCCTCTGCTATGTAAGAACTTTTGTTCTATTTGATATATTTAATGTTCACCAATACTCAAGGAATTACTGGTGTTATTTTTAGAATGGTGCAGAAATTTCTTATTGTATTTTTTTTCAGAGTTGTATCAACTAGTGCTCTAAAATGGAGATAAGCCATTTCCTTTCCTTTCCTAAGCCCATAGTGAAAGTTGAGTACTTTCACTATATATTTTTCGCAGAGGTTCAAAGCAGGTTCAGAGGTGGATTTATGTATGCAGCAGTATAGAAAAAAAATCAGAGAATTTAGCTTGGACGATTTAAGACTACTCACTAGACTGCTCAATATTGGAAAGAATTATGTCTCATGAAAACTTCTTGTACATATTTTACTTACAGATGAGAGAATTTCTGGCTAAACCTAGGCCCCCATAATTACACAGAATTTGGATTCCCTGTACGAACTCTTATGTCTCAGGAAGAATTATGTCTCAGTTACGAATTAACTGAAAATCGGACATGCTTAACTTATACTGAGTAATTTATATCTCATTGATTTATTCGGATCTGTCAAAATACTGTTTGCAGTTGTGAAAGATGAGAATGTGTTATATATAGAATAAACAATCAATTGTTCTTGGGTAAAAAAGCAGTTGTGTAAATGAAAGCAAGAAACAAGAGCTGTCACAGCAGCTGCCTTGGTTTGATGCAGGTGGACAGATGGAACAGTTGAGAACCCACCTACCAACCAAGCTAGCCCTTTTCATCTGTAAAGCTGTCAAATGTTATTTGCCTCTCTTTTTGTGCTATGTAAAAGTCAGGAATATGATTGGTATTTACTTGCAAGCTAAATACATGTAGGGACTTTCTGAAGTGGGATAGTAATCGAGTCAAAGTGCGTCCTGTCTATGGAGTGGTGGATTTGCTCAAAGTTCTGATCAGAGATGCCACGAGGAGGCAGGAGAACTCAATAAATGAGAGAGCTTTTAAATAGGAGTAGGAGATTTTTAAGAGTGGTAGATAGTTGGAGCTAAGGAAAAGAAATGTCTGGCCTAGTTTCTGAGCTATTTAAGGAAGAGTGCTTCTTGTCAGAGCAATAGACACACAACATGGCATGTGACTTTGACTGGGGTTCATATTTTTATTAGGACGAAAATAAAATTTGTCACGGTTCAGGCTACTTGTTGCAGTCTTCTGATATAAGGAGGAAATAAAGCAAAGGACCTTTTTTGTTTTTCTGTTTTCTTTGCTAGACCTTTCCCTGACACTCTGTAAGTATTCTGAATACAGCTGGAGGTGTCTGCTTTTAGATTGACTTGTATTTGAAGGACAAGACACTGACATCATAGGTTACCATTACACACTCAGTGTGGTCATGCTTTCATTGAAATAAATGGTTTCTTGGCAGGGACTTCAGTAGGCTCAGTTTCATGTTTTATGGGGTAAACTAACCAGCTACCCTGGTTGCACATAGTCACAAAATAATAGAATTGTTGGGAGTATTGTACATTGATTAATTATATTATTCCTTAAAAGTCAAGATATATTTTCTTACTTCCTGCTCCCCATTGGAAGACTGAAGAGGTGTATAAATTTCACATTTTCTTGTAGCAGCCTGGGATGACCATAGCAGAGCTTCCCTGCTTGGTCTGTATTGAACTCCATGAATAAGTTTCAGGTACGTGAGACTCAGACTACATGAGGGGGAGGAGAAAGTGCTCTAGCCATGCCATTTGAGAAGGTCATTCTCTTCCTAAACTCCAGGTATTTCAATGTGCATCAGGCAGAATTGCAAGGACTATGATAAGGAAGGAAAAAATAAAGCAAGGCCCTAGATTATCCATTCCAGTGAATGGGAAACAGTCCTGGAAGAGAGGAGTCCTGTGTTAGAAATCATGCCTGCTCTTGTCTCCTTATACTATGATTCCTACTGAATGAAGAATGTGTAAAAAAATCATTAGAAATTCTTTCCTTCCAGGTAAAGAAAAGGAGAACTCCTTGCTTAGATCTCAGAAGTCCCAGTCCTCTTGCTGGTACTGCCTGAATGCCACAAATCTCTCATTCCAAGATCAAGAGTGCAAAATAAGTTCAGATCTCATGAAAGAGTATTTCCCTTTGATTTTATATAATAAACCCAATTATTGCCCTAGTGGTCTGTCAGAAATGAAATGGGGAACAGTCATGTCTAGATCAGGCATTTTCTACCCTAAGTCACAATTCACAAGCAATCTTTCTCATCTAACCAGGACCTTGTATATATTTTTTAGCTGGGGATAGTGAAGTGTCAGTGTCCCCCTGAGCATCACACAAATCCTAACAGGGCAGGAGAAGGAGGCAGCTCCACAGATAAGCTGTGTATAATTTGTTCTGAGTTGAATGCAATACATGGGAAGCTTTTATTTGGCAGTCTGCTTGGCTTTTTTTTTTTTTTTTTTAACCTCAGGCAGCTGTTTAACTTTGAAAACACATTTGCAGGTCAATTTTGTCTACCTAGTTTCACTGTCACCAATCTCTACAGTCAGTGAGTCCCATCTGGATGCCAGCAGGAGATCTAAATGCTTTATCTCATATTGTTTTCTTGAATCATAAATGCTTCTACGTCTAGGATGACTTAACGTTTGTATCACTGCCCTTTCCTGTCTCACATGTCCCTGAAACATTATGTATAATGTCTACCCTTCTATTATTCTAACTTTGCTGCTTATAGAGAATAGTGAGAAATTCTGCAACAAGTTAGTAAATGGTATCTAAACATAGGCAGAAATGAGATTTCAGTGGAAAGATGGAGTTCCTCAAGATATGAGAAATAAGAATGAGGAAGTGCTTTCCTTTTGTCTGTTCCCTTCTATTCTGAAGTACAACCTTTGCAAATGAGGGACAGAATCGACTGTAAAGGACATACAATTTTTTGGCCTTATTTCACAGAAACTATTAATAGTAAATGTTAGCACCTTAAAGAAAATTCCAATTTTATTTCTTTCAGAAGTACTATGCCACATTTGAACTGGAAAGAGCTTATTACTTTCTGGCTCAGGAAATAGATAATATAGAGATTTTGGATTGGGAAAGTGAGGCCTTTCTATATTTTGGAAGAAATTATTTTGGTGTGATTATTCATTTCACTCTATAGTAAAGTATTTTAAAAGTGCTTAATTAAAAGAAAGACTGTTTATACACATTTTCATACAATGGAGGGTGCTTCTTCTTATTCTAAAAGAATCTTATCTTGACAAAAGAGAGAAAGAGAGAGAAGAAAGGGAGGGAGGGAGGAAGGAAGAAAGGAAAAGAAGGAAAAGGAGGAAAAGGAGGGAGGGAGGGAAAAAGGAAGGGAAGGAAATGAGGGAGAGGGAGAGGGAGAGGGAGAGGGAGAGGGAGAGGGAGAGGGAGAGGGAGAGCGAGAGGGAGAGGGAGAGGAGAGGCAAATTAACTA
>JAUBOD010000090.1:210315-229286 GCA_032353885.1 Nothura maculosa | reverse complement strand
GGAGAGGGAGAGGGAGAGGGAGAGGGAGAGGGAGAGGGAGAGCGAGAGGGAGAGGGAGAGGAGAGGCAAATTAACTAAATTTGCCTCTTATTGCCAAGTTAGTTATAGATGAGCTAGGAATGAGAAAGAGAACATAGATTTGATTGTTGGAAGGGAAAGACAGATGAAGCAAGAGATCTACTTTCCCCAAAACACGACGCATTTCTACCAGTATAAGCAATAATGCAACTCACAAACTGATTAGTCCAATGAATCATAAAATAGAAATAGAAAAACAGTAGTCTAGTGATGTATCACAACTTGATTAGAATATGCTTTTGAATATCAGAAACAACATGAGAAAATTATTGTGACAGAATTATAGACTTAGAAGAAATAGAAAACAAGTATCAGGCTTAACGGGATGTGTCAAAAATTACTACAAGTAGCAAATGGTGGAGGGGCATACAGGATGGATAATGACAGGAAAAAAGAGATTCAAAAAATAGTGAATTTGGATTCAGTGATTTCAGTCACTGTTTGTAAGAAGTTGCTCACTATTTCTTGCTATGTGTAAGAAGTTGTTAAGGAATTGAAGTTCCTTAACAAAAAATGCCTACCAACCACTGATTGAGAGAAATAAAAGCATAGTTTTAGCACATGAAATATACAAATTATATTGCAGAAACCTCCAGTGCTAAAAGGAGCCGTCCCAGGGTAGTGTGATATCAGTTACAGATTGACCCCCAACAGCCTATAATCTCTATCATTAAAATATTAATGGGTATAAAATATAATTTTATGACTTTTTAAGGAACTCAGACAATGCAGAGAACACATTTTATGTGGTATTTTTTAACACTGCTACATGTATGGCCCAGTGAATGCAGAAAAAAAAACAATATATTTTTGCAGAGGAGTCAGTAATGTATCATTCTGTGTTTAGCCAGCTAAAGAATTGCATTAGCTAATCTATGGTCTTAGCTAAAGACAAAAAACAGTTATGGTGTTATAAAGCACAGTGCCTCATTTTTCTGCATGACATTTGAAAGATTTTTATATTCTTTAGGTTACTTTAGATATGATGCAGTCTACGTCTTCATGATATGTGAATTTGGAATAATTCAGACCCATTTCAAACTGGGAATCTGACACATTACAATAGCAGAAAGAGAAGTCCTGGATATGAACATAATGCAGCAGTATCTTTTAGTTTACAAATATTGTGTTTTGTTAGCCCAGGGGTTTGGACTAAATGTTTTGCTGACCCAGCTGGTCTGCACTCACTCACACATGGAAAAATCATTAAAGATTTTCTTGCCCCATATTGTCTGCTGCCCTTGGCAAACATCTGTTCTGTCCATATGCTAGAGTAGTCCCTATCAGGAAAACTAATTTCTAGCAATCATTATCAGTCTCATTAAAAATAAATTAATAAATTTGCTTTTACTAGAGATGTAATTATTTAACTAAACTTACCTTTTATATACTATTTTATTCTATTCATCATGGTCTCTCTAGTATAGAAAATTTATTGGGATCAAATCTGACAAAGTTCTCAGAGGAGGAAGAGTCAGAGAACTTTTTCCTTGGGGAGCTTTGCCAAGTAAAGTGTTCCCAAGAGGCCTCATATACCGGAAGAGTCCCAAGCAATCCAACATGAACCTACATGGAGGTGCAGAGGAATAAGGTGTAAATAGGGGCATCACACTTTGTTTGATTCAACCATATTTTGGTGGTTATGCTTTGCTGAACAGGAGCAGAAGAAAAAAAGAATGGAAAGCTATAAATAACTCAGATAATCATGTGAGGCTGTTTTTAGCTGGTAACATATTGATTGCAAGAAAAGATTCTAGTTGTAAACTAGCAGACTTTAATGAAGACTCAGTCTTAAATCACGGTAGCATACTATGAAATTGCTTAATATAAGTTGCTAAAAAACTTTCTTTGGGTAGTTACTGAGTTCATAGCTATGGGGTATATCACTTGGTACTATCTATAAATTACCTACAGCCAAACATATAAAGAGGTAATGCTGAAATTATATTGTTGGACTACTGCAGACATTATTAACTCTAACCAGAGTAATAAGAACACTATCTCTGTCTCTGATTAACAGTCTAGCTTAATAGAGTCATAGACATTTCTAGCAAAGCTCATTTATCATTAGAAAGCAGAACGATAGTGGTCCTGTCACTGTGGATAACTAGGATTCTGCTACTGCACAGCAGTACCCTATCTGTATCATTTATGGGCATGATGAAGTTAAGAACACTCATGTAGAGTTGTGGTGATGTATGAGGGGCTCAGATGACTGTAATCAATAGAAAATTGACTACAAGAAGTGTTCAGTGAAAACTTCCATCCTTCTATGCTCATTTTTAAGATAGAGGTATTAGTAGGGAGACTGATGAAATAATTGTTTTTATTTGCAGAGAGCTATTGTACTCTTTTTCTTTTAAACATCCTTTTGCCCTTCCACTTTCAGGAAGAAATGAAAAGGAACTAGTCTTTTATGGGTAAAGATTGAGGAGGAAAAAATTCTGTGTCCTGTCAAAAACCTCAGAATACAAATGGCTTGTTGTATAAAGCCTGTACTCACTCTAGAGAGGCTGGCTCTCTAAGTAATTGCATAGAAATACAAGCACAAGACTATGAATAAAACTTTTTTCTGGTATATATTTCCACAAATAAATTTCCATTGACCATAAGCTAGGGGAATGTTCTGGGTTTTTTTTTAATGGTAACGTCACATATTCTCTCTTTGAGTATCAGTACACCTGCACTCATAGGAATGTCTCATTGATTATTAATAATTATCTCTCATATAAAAATGCCGTTTTCATCAAAGCACTTCACAGAAGAGGTCATTGTCATTAACTTCCTTGTGAGATTGAAGCACAGAAAGTGATTGCTGCTACTCTAATGTGCCCCACAACTAAGTCATAGTTGGTAATAATTAGGCATATGCTGGGGTTAAGAAAAAAAAAAGAGAAAAAATGTTTTCAAAAAGACCTTTCTTTCTTCTTTTTTTTTAACACTCAAATGACTGAAATTTCTGCTAAGAACCAAAATGAAGTTTGTTATCTAAACTGTTTGTAAATCCAAATGCAGAACTGGAAAGGCATAACAAAATCCCAAGGCATACTTAAGAATCACAAATGATATTCAATCATGAAGTTTGTATTCAGCTAACAAGAAATATCTGGATAAAAATAATTACTTGATATTACTTTTGCTCTCAGCCATTCAGGGAGTGCTAGCTAGTTACTAAAATTCAAAGACTCAAATTCAACTCAACCAACAAAAGAACTTTACAATTAATTTTGAACCTCAATTACATGCAGAAGCCAGAGGCAGTCTCATCCATGCTGTTATAGAAGACATAATTTCATAGTTGTCTTACTGTTGTAGCTATACTCAAGCTTGCCTATTGCTTTTTGTTTAAAGATTCACAGTACTGAAACAATCATGACTTAACAATTATAAAAGTTTATTACAAGTTTATTGAGAGAATAGTTGAAAGAAAATCAGAAAAGTTCAGATTTTTTTTGCAGCTTCACAGCAATCTGTCTGAGCAGAGTTTTGTCTGTTTGTTGATTTGTTTGTTTCTTATATTACCATTGGTGGTGGAAAGAGAACCTGACATATGCCTTGAAGACACAAAGCCAGAAAATCATCATCTGATTGTTAGACTGAATATTGCTTTTTTTTTTCCCTACAAAACTGACAAATATTCCTTTCCTGAAAAATGTATTTCCACAATTTCAAGAAGGTAGAGGTTGGGAACTAATAGCTTCAGAAACTGAAGTCATAAGGAAGGAAATGTGCATGAGAAGGAGGTTAAAGACTACTAAGGGAGCTAAAACATTTAAAAGAGAATATTATCACCATGCCTGACACTCAGGTTGTTGCATGCACTAGGTCTTGCTTTTCTGGACATTTTCTAGATCATGTATTTACATGCATTCTTCAAGAGCACTTTCTGTCATATAATTTTTCAGCCAAAATTTCTATTTTTGAGCCTATATTTTAAATTTTTCTCAAATCCATGTGCATACTGGTAGAAGCAAACTTAGATTTTAATAGCAATTCTTTAAACAAATCATGTAAGCCTATTCTATATGGTTGTTAAATCTTTGTCAATAGGAGATATTTTCTTCTCTTGTTCAGTGGCCAGAGATGATCAACTAGAATTTCTTATCTAGATTGGAAGAAATAAAACTTGTTTGTGATACTTTGTTAAGAATGAAGATAAGCAATGTATAGTGTTTTCTGTTCATTTATTTGAAGGTTAAGATTGTTATGATTAAGGTTTATTTTACACAAAGTATCACAACAAATAGCAAAAAATAATGGAAAGAAATGGAAAGATTGGTGGTTTTCATTCCCTTATGCTATTCTTGCTTCCTTCATTTCTGTAGACTAAAAGCACATTCAAGAAGGCAATCATGTTAGTATTTTTAAGATATACAATTGTTGCATGTGTATATGAATTTATTAAATTAAGTTTCTATTAAATTAAACCTTCTGGGCATTATCACAAGAAAAATGAAATTAACTGCATTATACATAAATATGCATTTTCCATATGCAATTTAAATGTAAAGAACAAAAATGCATTAAATCTCATTCAGTAGTTACTAGTATATGGTTACAAACCTGCATTATTACTTACCAGTCTCTGCCACTCAGCTGCATCCATAGAAAGTGTCTTTAAACTCAGTGCAAAACTATTAGTACATATAATTAAGTAGTTATTTCAGAAACATAGTCTTAATCTTGCTTACAGTATTTTTATAACATACAGTGTGATTTAGCAAGAGCGAGAAGCATTTTTATTTCATTCCATTCTTAGCTTTTGAATACAAGTTGTGGGCTTTTCCTTCTTCCACGCAAAGAAAAGGTTATGAGGGCAGTGCATAAACCTAGATTGATGTTTTCTTTTGCTTTGTTTTTTTTTTTCCCCTCACCATTACTAGTGATACAACAGAAACCCTTACAAAGTGTTATACTCTGCTGAGAAGCCTTTTGGAAATAGTAATGTAATCTGAAGCATTTCATCATAGCCTACAGGGAGGAACTGCATCACATGACACAGTTATTTGTCCTGTAGAGACACAGATTAATTCCTGATAACACACATTAGATGCACATGCCATATTACTAGGCCACACGTAGAGAACAATCAGACAAGGTCAAAGAGATTCCAGAAAATTGGAAACAGTGTATAACTCAAAAAGATATAAGTATTAAGGTAACTGCTGGAATCTGTTTGTTCTTGCTATCACAGCACTGTTATGGTCTTGGTACATCTGATGGTAGGAGAAAAAGTTTGAAATATCACTGTGTTAACCCTAGCCTAAAACTAAAATAACACTGAAATAAATAAAACTGAAATAGATAATAAGAAAATCTTCTACATCCTCTCACTCCATTATTTTACACGGACTTCACTCATGTCAGTGATATGTTTTAAGAGTTGCAGTACGTATAGAATTACCAAAAAGGCTAAGAGATTTTTCATCTTCATCTTTCTTCATCATGTGATATGGCAATGGCTACTTACCTTCTCCCATTCGGGCAGGGTATATTCATTGCTTGTTGTTGGATAGTAGTGTGGTGTGACAGTCAAAATGTAAATTATCTGCCCATTAATGTATATGTGAAGGCAACAGTCATCCCAAATGCATAATATCTTGGTGGAAAGAGTCCAGAAAACAAAAACATTTATCTCCATGATGACGCACAAAACTATCAAATAGAAAGCCAATACAATCTTACCAAACTGCCATTGCTTGAAGGGGGAAAGAGAAGTTAACAGTAGTCCAGAGCACTGATAACATAATAAATATATAAACAATCAAAAGAAAAGAAATTGATATGCTCTGGTATTTTAATATTAATTAGCACTGATTGGTCATTGGGCTAGATATTGAATCTCTTTTTGAGCCTAGGCTTATTCTGATGATTGAGGTACTGAAGATCAGAGATATTCCTTTTTCCAGGTTGCTCCTTTCCTAGTCTGCAGGGAAAGAGGCAGGAACAGAGCTGTAAGGGAAAAGTGCAGGTGGTAAAAGCTGCTTTTGGCAACAAGTCAAACAAATACCAGCATTTTGGCAGAAGCAGATTTAGGATTGCATCAACAGCAGTCCTGTTTTGCCTGACAGTGCATGAAATAGGCAAATACTGCTTATGGGGAAGGATTGCCTTCATCAAGACTTCAATCATTCATTAACAGTCTGTATTTAAAACAAATGTTAAGGAAGTGATTTTTAAAACTTTAGGTTCTTTGGGAACATAATTTGTATAGTTAACACTTTCAAATCTTTTTATTACTGAGTAATGTGATTAACCATTTCTTCCCCTTTGTTTTACTCTCTTTTAGTAGTCTATAAACTCACACTTAAGCCTTCTTCTATTCATTTTTTAAATTTTACTCTGATTTTCTAAATATATGTATTTTTGTGTTTTTCTAATTAGTTTAAGAATTTATTTTTACTCAAGTAATATAATAAAAGAAATTTTGAAAAATATAAAGTTTTATTTGTGTATCTGAATAGATCAGAAGATATAAGAAGTAACATATTTGTACTGAAAACCTCTAGCATGAATATTACAGGGAAGCTAATACCACATTTGTACTATTTATCTCTTTGCCTGAATCCTTTGGAATTGAGTTTAATCTAATTTATTCAAATTACTTTCAGAATTAAACTTCCATTTCCCTGAGGCTCCAAATTTAAAAGAATCAGTCCACCTCCAAGGAAATTTTAATCACCTAATGGGTGACTTGATCTCAATATTTTACCAAAAAGTTACCCCCTCCAAACTGCTGTACTAATTATGTGAGATTACCCACATAGATTCTATCAAAATCTCCGCTTTAAAACTTAGAAACACTATTCTGCAAATTGTTTCTTTTCTTTCATGCCTTATGAAATGCTTATAAATTACTATGAATTTGTCTCAAGGTAGAAAAGAAAGAAAAATGAGAGAGCAAAGATGGTTTTGAGCCATCTGTGATCTCATCACATGAATAAATTCAAATCTGGTCAGGAATTTCCAAGGAAAATCATAATTCAATATTCTATGTTCTGTATTGAAAATATAATCTATTTGTCTATGTAAAAGACATCAAGTTAAGAAATCTTTGACCCAAAATGGAGAGTGACAGGAACAGCTAAATGATTTTCTGTATTCCATATATTCATTTTTATGAACTAGCTGTCATCTTTGCTGCTTAAGAATGATCATAAAACTTTTACTGTAAAAATAAGAACACCTGTGGAAATTACCAACTTCCTTCTCAAAAGTATTCCTTTATCTCAGCTTTTTTTATGAACTTCCTCACCTGCTTGTAACTTTTTCCTTGAAGTTTGCATCCAGTTGCAATTCCTTTCATCATTTCAAAGTTTTCAAAATAAAATATGTGGAAATAGAGAAAACACACTGAATTTTAAACACACGTGATTCAACTGGCTTAGCTTTGATGTTTTTTACTACCTCAAGCATAATCAAGGGGCAGAAGCTCTACAAGACTTTCCCATGTTCTCTAATAGGGACCAGCTGATCCCATAGCAATTACATCAGTGGCAAAGCACAAATTAGATGTTACAAGAGGGCCAGGATGAATACCTTGAAAATAAACTTTGAAAGATGAGGAACCTCTGAAATAGGAAGAGTTTTTTTCCAGATTTATCATTTTTTGTTGTAATAAGTACTGAGCATATAATTTGCGTAGTCCAATAAAGGAAATAGTCGTTCCTTGGAAAAGTCTGTAAGCTGAAATTCAATGAGGAGATACATCTTGTATTTTAGAAAACCTCTCTAGTAGGAAGCCTCTCTGTGCTAGTCAGTCCTTAAGTAGTTATCCATCTCTCTCTTAGCAGATCTGAAAGTATAAGTAAATAATTCTTTGCCTCAGTTGAACATAAAGGTAAAATAATTGTCAATTACATATTTCTCAGATTAATTAAAAGACTATTTCTACATAATGGCAAGAGGAAGACCCAATTCTGTATTAAACAATGTAAGGACCAAAAACTTTAAAGCTACCCATAATACCTGTATGGAAGAGTTTACATGTTGCAAAGACTTGGGACTCTGCTGTGAAAATATTCTTTGAAGTGTAATCGAAGTAGGAGGGGAATACTACAGCCAAGTGAATCATTATGGATAGTTTTACGTTGGCTTTTGGAGACAGTGCACGTATTTCTCAAAGAGTGGAGCAGAGGCTAAAGGCATATGATTAGATAGAGGTTATTGGTGTAGCAGAGAGTCACCCAGCAGAAGCTCTTTTAGGACACAACTGTGCAATCGTTTATAAGAAGATTTCCCGTCGGAAGTCAGCAGGAGTTCAGAAAACATCAGGAATTCAGAACATGCTCTTAGTGGGAAAGAAGAGAGACAGGGAGTAAAGTGTCTGCTGTTTGCTCACTAGGGACGACCTCAGGGCAAGAAAGATCAATACAACTGGAGAGCTGGACTTAAGAGGATGTATGAATTATTTCTCAGACTCTTGAATGAAAAAAGAGAGAGGAAGAAAGTGTCTAATTTCCTTATCTCAAGGCTTTTTTTATTTCAATGTCAATGTCGAATGTAGTTTTTTTTAAACATGCTAAAGTTAATTTTGTTTTTCAGAAATTTACCTTTACAAACTTTTTTTAAATCTCCCATCATTTTTTTACAACCAGCTCAAGCTCTCAAATCTAATAAATTTTCCTTTCAACTTAAACCAGGGGTTTCTCTGATTAACTTAAAGCATAGTTTCCTTTCAAAGATTGTTAAACATAAAAATATCAAAAAAAGCAAATTTATTTAGTATGTTACAGATTAACCTGTTTAACACTTTAACCTGTTTATTCCTTTTCTTTTTTTTTTTTTCTCCCTTTTCTAAATTTTGTTTGAGAGTAGAGCTTAATTTTGTCACGTTTCTATGTGGAAGATCTAACCTGTTTTATTAGTGAACTAGTGCTGGCCAGCTATTGCCAGAAGATTACAAATATTTATCCACACATGTAATAGACTTCTTCATTAATTGCTTGTGGAAAAATACAGTAGCTGGCCATAAAGTATAGCAAAAGGGAAATAATTTCCAAATTTTTGTAATATTGAGCATATCAAAGATACTCTAGCACTTTTAAATTATCCATTACATTCTGGATGCAAATGCATCTTTTCAATTCCACTGGAACTTGACTCATTTAAGAAATGAACATTATTCTGTTTCCCAAATTTACAGGCACTGATATAATGAATTGAATACTAATCATGCACTGGATCCTGGGAATTTCTGCATGCCAAGTGCCTGTGAAAACTATTTGTGCATACATGAAGTTGGCAAATATACTCTTAAGATACATTGATCTCCTGTCTAAAAATCCAATTATAATAAATGAATTATTAGAGTCTCTTGAGCAATATGGTGAAAGGGATGTTAATCTTGATATTTATACTCAATAAAAATCCTTACATAGTTTGATCCAGATAGTTTGCACAGTTTCCACTTCTCAACCTGTCTGCATTGTCACTAGCTCACCCTCTGTCAGTCAGGACTTCTGGCCTGAACTCCTTGACCTGTTCATGCTGCTCATCACAGTGTATAATGTTTGGAGGAGCCTAATGGCCAACATTTGTCAATTGTGCTCAGATTGTGCAGTGTGCTGGTCCCTATCAGTCTGTAAACTGGGACTTGGTTGCCTCACACACGAACCAAATAATGCACTGTTCTGCTTGGCTTTACATAATACAAGTCTACATTTACTAAGAGTTTGTGCCCTTTTATTTGTTTCCTTATTTAACAGTGTTGCTGTGCCATGGCTGCTATGACCAAATTAAGTTTGGTTTGTTCAAGTTAGCACTTGGATTGTCATAATTTACTTCCAAGTTGAAAAGTTTAATATTGCTTTAAACTATCCACCTATAGGAAATTTGGCAACCCAGGTAGGAGTTTCTTAGTGTTATGCAAATTTCAACCATTCATTTTTATCTACAGAAGATTGAAAGAAGTGGAGATCAATTCTTCTTACTTGTTTCAAAATCTCAGGGCCCAAATATAATCAGGTTTAACTTTTGTTGAGTTTTGTCTTACCTGTTTCTTTTAGTCTCCAGTGAATATACATACACACACATGAAAATTTTTCCTCTCCAATGTATTGCATAAAGTGCAGTCTGTTTTTATTTTCATATATATATATATTTCAGAGGAATGTATCTTTTAAATAGTTCACATCTGTGCTTTTGGAGTAATCAGTGCTGAAAATGTTTTCATATATTTATGAATACAGATAGAATGATCAATCATAACAGGCAACACGCATTCAAAGTTTTGCCATAGTTTATTTTGCAGTGAAACTGGTTTAATCATGGAGACATATCTGTATTGCCATCTAGCACCTTGCTTACAGCTCTTAATTCTAGAAATAGAAAAGTTTCCATAGTTATTTTCTGTGATTTCTGCAGAAATAACAATTCTGTATCAGCCTTCTAATTGTTTGGCTATATTGGTATCCACAAGACCATGAAATTTCTAACTGAAAGTTACATCTGTTTTAGGTTCAGCAACCAACTAGTTCAAAATCATTTGAAATAAAAACTAGCTTAACCTTCCAAATCAAGGAGAGACCAGAACAGTTGCATATGAAGGAGAGGAAATCTTATTAATTACTCACCTCTGAAGTGTCTGAGATGTTATCAATATTTACCGGTAACATATATGTTACTGTCACTGAAGAATCCATTAGAGGTCCAGATATAAGGTATTCTGCATTTATTATATCTTCTCAGATGAAAAACATCTCAGTTTCTTATGTCTTTTCAGAAAAAAAAGTCTTCAAGAGGCCCTAGTGCTAAGAATTTTTTGTCTGTCAGCACTCTATAAATACGTATTTTGTTATATGACTAATATGATTATCAATATCATGCTGGTATCTAATTCTCATTCTTTGAGTGCAGTGTAAATTAAGCACAAGTTACAATTACAGAAAACTGCAATCCTCCATATTTCATAGGTTCAGTAACCACCAATAAATTGAAAAAGTCACATGGTGCATACTTCATAATTGTTAGTCCTTTTCTGTGTCTTTTCAGTTAGTGCCACTTTTTAGATTTAGGATACAGTAGATGACTTGTTCACTCTTTTGTCCGATCCTATTGTAGAATGACAATTATATAAGTAGGCAGTATTAACAAGAGCTAATCCTACTATTTGAACTCTGCAATGCCATGTTTTTGTCTGGCAGCTGCTTTCCAATCTTCGCTTTATAACTACAGCAATTGAGTTTAAGCTAGAGAGAATCAATCTGTGGTTTTAAGAATAAAAACTGTTAGTGAGACAAAAGACAGTAGGGATGTCGAATGTGAAGAGCCTACTATGAAGTTTAAGATACTGTAATGGCTTTAAAAAATGATACTGACTGCATTCTGCAACATAAATAGAAAAAGGAATCTCTGTGTAACTGTTGCAACCCAGATTGAAAATAAGTTCCTTCATTTTCCAGCAAAAGCTGGGATATCAGAGCTGTTTCTGAAATATTGTTGTTAATGTGTTGAACTTCAGAACTTTGGATTCACATACTCAAGAGCAAGAAATGTGATATAATAGCACAATTGTTTTTTCTAAGATTTATTCTTGGACATTATTTATCTCCTTTTTCATTTAGAGTTATAAAATACAAATCTGTATCTTTATGCCAAGTTGCCAAATTATTTTATAAACATGGCAATTCCCATGAAAATCAATGAGTGAATGCCAAAATATTTACATTTATTTAGTTCCAAAAAAAAAAAAAAAAAGAGAGAGAGAGAAGAGAAAATTTGGAATTAGAGAATCAGATTTAGCTATTTTGGTTGAATTATAGTTGTTCTACTTAGCATCAATGTTCTTTCAACCAGTAAATCTTGTTTGAAAATGTTCATGAAAGTCATATGTTTTGGCAGTAAAGCATCCTCTAAAATGGAATCTCACCTGAAATACCTCTCCTTTTCAAAAAGAAACAATACTTTTAACTGCAGTTAAGAAATTAATATCCTAAAAGATGTTGGGATTTAATGAAGCTATATTGATGCTACAGTTAGTTTCACTAGTCTTAGTGGGGTAGCTAGACGAGTGTAAATTGCAGCAGAGTTTGACTCTGCATTCTTTGTTGATAAAACTTCAATGTTCTACAAAGAGTTAAAAGAGTATAAAAGAGAATTTTCAAATTAGATTTAAACTCTTATAAATATCTATTTTGTAACAGAATTTAATCTGCTTGTAAAAGTACACTATAGTAAGGAAATAAGAAACATCCATGTTTCACTGGAGAAATAAAACATAGAGCTTTTTCATTAACAATCTAGTTCTTTCAAGCAATACTTGATAACATTAATATCTGCTAACGAAAATTTATTTTGTTTATGCAGAGTCATAATGGATATGGCTGCCTAATTACTATGTGCTGACTGCTAATTATTAATTAATTATTATATTTTCTTCTATAATTTATTTACCAGAAAAATTCAACTCTGAGGCAGCATCTGTTTTTCAGTGAAGTCCTGCTTTGACTTAATTTTACAGCTGAATAGAGAGAGGAACAAAGAGGTTGAGTAACTTGCCGAAGGTTACCAAGACTGCAATCAGCCTTGATTAGAGCCAAGTGCAAATTATTTTTCAGTCTCTTGTTCTAGTCACTGAAGTTGATGTGCTCTTAGCTTCTGGCAGCTGTTCCAGAAGTTACCAATAGAGGACACATAATGATCTTGGATCACACTGACCCTTCCTGTGGAAGGAAATCAGGAGCGGGCAAAAATTCTCTGAAATTTTTCTTACACATTCCCTGAAAACTGTAGCATAAAAGAATAGTAGTTAGAACATAAAGATATAAGGAACTTAAATCCCACATTTAATTGGCTGGATTTTTTTGCATATACTAAAGGCTTGGGCTAATGTTAATGCCTGTGACAGAGTTGTCATGATGAATGCAGATCAATCAAGTAGCTTCAGGTTTTGGATTTGGTAACATCCATTCTGCTTTTCTGACAGATGTCCTTGCTATTAAAGCAGATACATCTCATCTACTGGATCAGTTCTTGATGAAGCATCAAACTGAAAATCACAGAAGTGCAGCAACACAATCAGGAGCAAATCCTGGCTTCAGCTGTGACAGTGCTGGTCAAAGGGGCAGAAGTAGCAGTAGTAGCTTCAACCACTGATCTTAATCTTCTATCTTAAGTATCAGACCTATAGGCTGACTATGTGTTTTTAAGTGGATCCTGCAAAGAAGGCACCTCTTGGATTATTTTCCCAATCAATTCCTTTTGTGCAGAATACCCTTGAAGGGGCATTTGTCTTTGCCTGTGCATGCTGGAGTACAAAGATTTCTTTGTTCTCCCATGATGCTTATGAAAGGGGTGGTGTATAATTTCTACACAGCCAGTTCAGGTTAATAGAGTAGCTTCTGTTGCCTTCCTCTGAGTGCATACAATCCAGCAGTGTGCCTCTGGAAATATCGGTTGGATTCTTGGGCTTCCTGTACATCCAGTGTAGAGTACTAGACACAGCTAATAAGGAAATTGCTGAGGCCTACAGATGTACTTCTTTAGGGTCTTGTGTGTAGAGTGGGAGATTGCTGACCATAGTTCACATCCTTGATGCTCAGAACTACTGACAGAGCCCTACATCTTAAAGGCATGAGACATGAACACAATATTTTCCATTGCAGCAAAGTTGTGGAACTTTGATGTGTGTTGAGACATAAGTTGGACTTGCAGTTAGGTCCTCATGTGGTCTTCCAACACTAGTCTTAGAAGATCATGATTTCTCCCAAAGCTACAAGTTGGGAAGCCTGCCCAACTCAACTCCTAGTTAAAGGACACATTTCTGACATGGAGTCATGTTAGAGGTATTCATGAACTTCATGCAGCTTTAATTGGCCATCTCAGCCTAGAAGAAACCAAGCACCAAGCACAGGAACATGTCTGAACTTGCTGAAAGGTTTCACCATTCATACTGTACTAACTTTTAATCATCATGTTTTCTTTTCTGGGTGGGATGCTTAGGGTTAGAAGAATAGGAATATAAACTTTATCTTCCCTAAAGATATTCACTCAAGATTTCTAATAACTGAGAATTGAAATTGATGAACCACTATGTTATGAAAACCACAGTGGATTTTTTTTATTTTGTTTTTAATAGCAATGGTAATTAGCAGAGGTAATGCCAGAATTTAAAAATGCACTTGAAGGAGTATACATCTTTTTTTTTAAGCTAGTATGAGTCTTATTGTGTTTTGTTTTTTACAAGTGAAAGTGGGGAAGCTGAGTTCTGGATTTTATACATCTGAAAAGGATTTAAAAAGCAAAGCCCATATGTAAATATTTTTTTTTAGATTATGATGGGAAAGGCCCTACTCATTATATTATAAAAGAATCCTAGATGGACTAATTGCCACCAAGGTGGTTAGGGGGGCTGAAGTTTATGACAAAGAAACAGACATATAGAAAATGGCTTTTATTTAGCCTGGAAAAGAGAATGCTAAGCAGAGATCCAGTTGCTGTCTTCCACCACTTAAATGGAGATTACTGAGAAAATGAAGGAAAAACTGTTCTTCCAGGTGCATAATGAAAGACAGGAGGGAATAGTCCACAATTTGCAACAAGAGAAATTCCTACTGCATATAAGGAAGATGAATTAACCATGAAGCTCTAGACCAGGTGCACAGAAGGGCTGTAAATCTAATATCAGGACATACTCAAAACTTTGGTGGGCAAGACACCGAGCCATCTGATCTGTTTTGATCTTAATTTTGCTTTAAGCATAGAGGTCAGAAAGAAGGAGGGGAGTCTGGAAGTCATGTAGTCCTACCTGTTTTTTTTTCTGTGACCCTTCCATTCTCCTTCTGAAGCCTGTCACTATGCAAAAAATCATGAAGAATTTTTGGGAACAGAAACAGAATAACCATGAAATATTCTAATTCCCTAATCCTTGGGATGCAATAGCCTCATTACAGAGAGAGGCTCCTGGGTTCTGCCAGTACTATGTAACCTAAAATATATGTGCAGTACTTAGCTAAATTATGTGGTTGCAGAAGCTGATGACAGTTAATGACCTGAGCTCTTCTCAATGACTTAAATTTGTTATGTCTACCTAAGCAGGGATTTTCACTACAGGTTTATCTCCAGGTGTCATGTATTTATGTAGTAAAGAATATCCTGACATGATTATCTTTATTATTTTTTTCAGCCTGTTTGCTGAAGAAAAACTGCTTTTTTTCTCTTACTGTTAATGAAAAAGAAAACACATTGAAGAACATACTCTCAGACTGCTAAAAGAATAATCTTTCTTCCCGTTTCCTTCCTTCGATGGCTAGAAAGCATACATCACTTCTATTCTTGGTTTCACAGTCTTCTAACAGCACAAGGCAAATTATTTCTTTCTTTCTTTTTAATAGATAATGCAGAATCAAGTATGAAAGCCTTCTTTTGCAAGATAGTATATTAATGACACCTCTATTAATTGCTAAATTAAAAGTAGAAAAGAAATGCAGAACAAATGGATGCTTAAACAACATAAAGATAACATGATGACCCAAATAAAAAAAGAAAGACAAACCATAGAACAAAAAGATAGTATGCAAAAATAGGTCTTAGAATCACTTAGAATTACAGATATTCATTGGATATATAAGCCTAATATATAAGACATCTGTAAAGAGTTTAGATTGAGGATATCTAGCATATTATGTGTTTATAGCAGTATAAAGGCAATTTATTTTAGGAGTGCAGCTAAAAGTATAGTAAGAGGCCAGTAAATGCATGCAGTGGAAGGCATTTCAGTAAACAGTCATTGGATTTGGTTCATGAGATTCAAAGCTGTCCTAGAAAAATGGTGAAACCTATTCCTAACTGCTAAATGAATTGGTTTGCTATGGTTATGTTGTAATATCATATGGAAGGAAAGTCACCTCAAAGATACTGCCAAGCAAGCAAAGTAATTTGCACTGCTGGAGGAATCAGGGTTAGGTTCTGTTTTATTTAGCAGCTTAAATATTTATGAATCAAAAATAAGCTCCAGGTAGTACTAAATCAGGGAGTGTCCCATATAATGGTTATTATGAACATATGAACAGAGGGGAAAGACATGAAAAATAGAAAAGGAAAAATAAAAATAAAAATGAAGAAGAACTGAAGAAGAACAGCACATCTTTCTGTGGTAGAAAAAGAATTATACCACACATAGCTCCATGCTATGACAGGGACTGAAACCATGATGATTAGCATCACATGGTGAGAAACAGAGATGTATCTCCACAAATCTGGAGCTGAAATATTGCCTTATCATTTAATTGAATTTATCCTTTGTTATTATCTTTTACTTATTTATTTCAAGTATCTTTTACAAAGATTCCATGTAGAAACCTGAAATAAAGTAAAATACAGATAGCCATTGGGAAAAGGTAGTGCTCAAGAAGTTCCAGGTAGAGTACACTGAAAATCAAAATATGACTTCTTCGAATGGTACAGCAAAGAAAACAAGATAAATTCAAAACTGGATCCTGTAAGGACCTTATTTTTTGGAATTACAGTACTCTCTCTGTTATGTTTTATGTCCTACCACCTGTGTATACATTGCACAGTGCCTTTCGCTGTATCTAATCTCTCTGAAAGCACTTGTGTAATGGAAGAGTTTGTAAAGGTTTATGAAGTGAAGATTAATGAAGTTAAACCCATACTATCCAATGGGAACAACATTTTCTTAAATATTTGAAAAAATCGAATCTGCAAAAACTCAGAAACTGCTGGAGAGCTGGGGGAGTAACTTGCAAGGGAATGCTTTCCAAGAGGACGCTGTCAAGTAATGACAAAAATAAAATATAACTATTGTTTTGATTGAAGTGTTAATTTCAAAGAATAAGGAACAGTGTTTATTGTCACAATCCAAGAAAAATCTAGACATAATAAGATTAAATTTATAGTGTTGAAATACAAGATTCCTATAATGAAAATCATCACAGCAGTTATATGTTTGGACTAGACTCCAAAGGCACTAACTGGAGCGTTTTAATAAAATACTTTTAAAAGACTGAAAAAAAGCACATTTTCGGAAATCATAACTAAACTTGCATAAAATGGTGACCTAAAATGTTTTGTATTTCTGGCTTACACATAAGGAATATTGATACAAGGAAGGTGCAATGGGAAAAGCAGGCTGATAAACTCTTTTAGCAGACTACCATATTAGTCTGGTAAACAAGATACTATCCTTTACTTCTGTCACTTCCACCAAAAACATGAGAGTCAGACTGTTTGTTTCTAGTCAATAAAGAATGAGGAAAAGTTACTATTGAAAACTATATGGAGTTGCAGATACCAGTTTTATATCTTTCCTCCTCTGAAGCCTCGTTTTTCACTTACCACAGTTCCAGTCTTGGTGTATCTGAAGTAGCTGAATGCACTTAATGTGCCACTCAGAAAACAAGTAAATGAATTTTTGAATATGGCAGATAATTTTAAGTTCCATCATCTTGTCATATCAGTAGACCTTATCCAGATGTTATGGAATCCAGCCCAAACTTTTCCAAACTGCATACGCACTCTTAAGCCTTAAACACAGATTTAGGAGGCTAACTTAAAATAGGACATTTTTTTTTCTCTCCCAGACTTTAGAAAAAAATAATTAAATCTTGTGGTCCAAAGGCAGATGCTGTAATTTTGACAATCCAATTGCTACTCACTATGAATTTAGGATCCTAAATGCTAGGATCCTAACAGCTGGTGTACAGCAGTGTAGCGCTGCAATAGACATTAGAGGTGAGCCATTTTATACCAGCTGGGGACTTTGTCTCTGATGACTAAAACTATTTCTCTGCAGCTCTTTCTTAATATAAAACTTTTTTTTTCCTGGCAGCAAAATGATCATTAAACCAGCACCAAATGAGACATGCCTCAGATCTGAAGCCATTTATCCTTCATCTAACTTGATTTGTTACAGAGTTTAGTGTTGAAGGATTGGATCGCCCTGTCTACTGGGTATGTCCAGAGAAAGGGTGGTGGAGTTCAATATCTGCATTGTTTTTAAACCACCAAAAGTATTGCCATTTAAATGCAGGCAGTCAGCTGTTATTATTGACTACTGCCATTAATACCATAGCTTTGAGCACTATTTTACTGTTGCAAATGTTTCTTAAATTAGTTTTTCCCCCTCTGCTGTGTTCCCTGTGTTCCTTTAAAAACAACACCAGTGGGTTTTATTGCGAGTTCTGAAAGCTACTGGCCTCCACGGCATTTACTAGTGGCAGGATGCAACAGACTTCTGCAGACTCCCACAGAGAAGTTAAATAGCTGCAAACATTTCCATCAGTTTAAAGCACTGTGCTTGATGGTGCAAGCACACTGCGCTTCCTTTGTCTCACCATCACCCTGGGTTATCTACTCTGAAAATAGATTTGAATGAACTTGAAAATTCAAGATAAGCTTGATTGCCAATCTGTCATCAGCCCCTAAAACACTATTAGTAGTAGTAATAATAATAATAATAAAGAACAACAGTAAAGTGACAGCAAGGTATTGGGTACACACCAAGCCCCCTCAGGGTCTGTGCTCTTGTTTGCTATCAATATTGATATTCATCAGGAGAAACCTAGCCAAATGAGAGGACATAAGAGGGCAGTACTGAAATCAAAACTGTGGCACAAATCACAGTTCGGTTTGGCTTTTGTTTCGTTAAAAATTTAATTGGAACCAAACTGTGCAGCCACAAAGCTCATCAGTGCTTCCTGTTCACAACATTGGAGAATCAGATGTTCAAATACAGCAAATTAGCAAAGAGCGTGTTTACACTCTGCTCCCTTATTACTGCAAATGATTATTTGATAAACACAGAAGCGCAACCAGGAAGAAACGCCAGTGTACGCTGACAGATTTAGCATGCCTTGGTGGTGGTACCTCATAGCACTGGGTGAACCAGGAGCCAAGCTTCCATGAGGGCTCTGGAAGAGCTGCTAAATAAAAGA
>JAUBOD010000090.1:196998-208377 GCA_032353885.1 Nothura maculosa | reverse complement strand
TTCTCAGATTTCTGTAACCTTGATAGAAGGAGGATAGAGTAAATCTATTACTCTGTCATGGGAATAGTCCAATTGTTATTAATTAAAGAATCCAGCAGTCTGATTTAAACTGAGCTTAGGCTAGCCTGAAGCTGGATGTCACTTTCACTGTTAATGTACACATGAAAACTGCACTTTTTCCTCACTGTCTTTTCTAGTTGTGGGGCTGCTATCACCAGCTGAGGAGTCAGCATAAAAATCTCTTCAGAAGTAGTATGGCATTAAAATAATAAAGTTATAATTTAAAAAATCTTTACCTTTATACCTAGAAAGCTGAACTATAGCCAAGTCTATATGGTATACTTCTTTCCATGCAGTTTTATAATGATCAAGACTCCATTGCTAATGGATATTCTATTGCCATTTCTAATGAAAGGGGAAATGTTCCCTGTTTTAGTTAATTACTTTGCTATATCTGAAACACAGTTTACTATTCTATTATGTCTATCAGCTTAATAGAATATTAAATAGTTATTGACTCTGGAAGAGATGAGCCATCACAGTTTATTGAGCTGAGAGGTAAATAGTCAGCAATCTACTATAATTAAGCTTCTGCTTGTGTTCATTTGTAGAAAGTGTAGGTGGTAAAAAGAAGCTTGGCAAATGTGATAATAGCTACATCATTAGGACCCAATTAGGGACTGATCTAAAGAGGATCTGAAGAACAGTATTTTCTAAATCACCTCAACTCCCACAAAATAAAAAAGCAGTAAATAATATTAAGCTGTCTGCCATATTTAATGTATCTGATTATAATATTTTAATTCCAGGCAGACTTAAAAAAATAAAGGGAAAAGATACAAAGACACACAGAATCTTTTCTTACAATATCAAACTATTGTTTAATGCTGTTCATATGACATAATAAGTTACTGGAAAATGGATGTTGATGCAAAAAAAAGAGAAGGGAATCATTTTCTGTATCTTAACTTCTGGTAGTAATCACTCTGGTGGCTGACTTAAAAAATAAGGCCTCGTACTTATTTCAGATCCATCTTTCTGCCAAGTGTGGGAATACTCAAAAAAAAATCAGTGGTGAGTACTATTTTCTCCTAAGCATTTTTGTTCATATGTTGTGGGAATTTTTTGGTAGCATGAGCTTTAAATCTGTGCTGAGAGCCTTCTGAAAGGAAGGTCATTGATGACAAAGAACAAAGACATTCTGAATGTCCTTTGGACACTTCAGTTGCCTTTTGCTATTCATTCAATCCTGAGAGGTGAATCTCTTAACTCACCAGTATTAATAGGTGTTTTGCCATTAAGTTTGAAGGAGTCATTTTGTATTTCTAGGATGAGGTAAACCAAATGCTAGCCATCTCACTGCTGAAGTTTTATTTGAATGACAACTTTGAATGTCTTAGCCAGGAGCAAACAAGCATGAATTCTTTTGTACCGTTCCTTTAACACTTCATTTTAATCTTCTGCTCGGGCTTATTTCATTGAATGTGTGAAAATGCTGTCAGTATTCCTATTGCAGTAAGAATGTTATGGGATATTAATGCTGGAATGTAATATAATTCCTGGTACAGCAAATACATATGTCAAGCATGTCTCTACTAAAATAATTTCACTGTTAATTGCCATGTATTTTAAATATACTTAGAATGGACAATTCTCATAATATAGTAGCTTTATAGTATGTGACTCAGTGGGTCCTTAGAAGTTCACTTAAGTTAAAAAGTCTTTCTTTAATGGAAAAATAAAATTTTAGAAAACTTTTTAGACAGATGGCTAGACAAATTAAGCAAGTTTTCCATAAACTAGGCAGTTTTCTTTTGTTTATTTGGAAACAGTGAGAAAGGAACTTACTAATCTCATCTCAATAGCGTTTTATTTGATGAGGTAGTTAAGTGACCAGCCTTTTTCTAAAGAAACTCTTCTCTTCTTGGAGGGATGTGTTTTCCCCTCCCAGTTGCATAAGAAGTTCTAGGCCAGTGCACTTTTTGCAAGTTTGATTTAAAAGAAGACCAAACCCCTCAAAGGTCAATACTGAAATGTTGTTCTGCTCTGGCTATTTTGCAGAGACATGACTCTCCTGTTAGTGCCAATGAGAGTTACTCACGCAGAGGGGACAGAGACAAGGGCACTGGGACAGGAACTGCTCCAACATTATTACTGATAGCTGCTTGAATGCTCCACAGGAGTAATTACATTTTAGTACCAGCCTGTTCTAACTTCACTGGACCTGTCATTCACAGCGACTGCAGAATTGTTATTTAAATTGGGGAATAGCTCCCCTTGTATTCCTTTTCTCTGGTTGCTGCCAAAGATAAAGATGAAGTGTTCATCCCCCTGTGAGATCTATATAATCAGAAATTATTGCAAAAAATAATTTATGACTGGAGTAAGAAGGTAGTCTCTTCTGATCCAACACTACAGTCTTAGGATAAAAGAGACACCTCTCATCTCTTAGTTGTTACTACATGCTGTGAAAGAACATTCAGGCATATAATACTTCCAGTCCTGACAAACAGAACTGGAATAAATAAATCCCTTTGCCTGTGGGTCCAGTACAGAGTCATTAAGCAATGAAAGTATGCAGTAAGTCAGCAAAATTTAATACAATATAAAGAAATTGCCTCAGATACTTTTAATATACAGAGAACAGAACCACTTTCAAAGAAGTTTCATTGCTACAGGGGTTCAGCATAAGGATAAAATGCACCCACTTAAGACTTACTTAAAATATGTAAGGTAGAACTGATGCAACATTTTATCTTGGATAGTTTGAATTAGTAAATTTTATCGCTGTATTTTTACTGTGATTTCTGTGATTCATGATTGCCAGTTTTAGGATTTTTTTGAAAATTCATGTTTCCCTTTAGGACCAAGATAGTGTCTATGTTTCCTGCCATCTCAGCATCATAGTCATCTGCCTTTTCCATCTCTTGAATAATAAAAACTGCCTTGATAAGCCTCATACATTTATTAATCACAGCTCTTTTGTGATGTGTCTTAATTTAATATGATTGAAAAATGATACTGTTAAGTTATAAAACATAAATAATTAGAGGCATGAAACTATGTCTTCTCTGTCAAATATATAAGCAAATCATTCTAGACTTTATGAAAAAGGGATCAAGAATATAAATTGCATAGGACAAACATGGAAGCAGCACATGTTATGGGCAATAAAATCCTTTTAGGCAGTTTATCTTGTGTTAGATTGTTTTCAAAGCTTTTTTTTCTGAACACAACTTGAATTCATAAATGAATACACTCATATTTTATTAGATATTACTCTCTTTTTTGATCACCCTTGTATGTACAGCAAGTAGGGAATCTACTGTCAGCTAAATATGTTTTTTCAAATTTTGGTACCTAACATAAAATCAAGAAGTAATTATTTGCTAATTACCCACCTAAGTACTAAAACAGGTATAAAAGTATTTAATATAATTACTTAATTTGTAGCTTCTGTTTCCATTTCCAAAACTGGATGCCACCATGCTTTTCTGAAGGTATCATCACTATGTATTCATAGAAAGACTGGATATTTTAGGGACAATCTCTACTGAGTTGCTAAGAATTTGTAGGTGTCAAGCCATGGAAAGCTATTTAGTCTGCTAAAGTTTGAAAAGATTACCTCCACTTTAGCTGCTCTTTTCATTATTTCTGCATGTGCTCCTACATTCAGAAGTAGTATGATCGATAACTATTTTTGCTTCCCCACTCCTTTTTTTTCCCCCTGGGCAAAGCTGGGCATTATCAAAAAGAATAAAGTTTCTTAGATTTATGGTGCTATCTGTTCTGTATAATGAGACTGTGCTTGGTTGGCACACCTTTCCGCCTTTAGTCTTGTAGCATCTGAGATTCTTTATTACAACTGCTGTGTCCGGATGCTGTCTGCTCTATCCTGACACAGAGCTGAAGGGACTCTAAATACTGTGTCTTCCAGCATTGTCCTGCTACCATCTCATCCTAGGTTTTTGTGGGAATCTGGCTTGGTTCTTCAGACAGGTCTGTCAAAGCCTATTTCTGTTTTTTTTTTATATATATTTTTCTTATATTCCTTGAACAATTCTCTCTGACATTCCATTTCTTACTTAATCTCAAATACTTGCTCAAATTTCTACCATAATTCTACCACACCAGCTTTTCAGTTTGCTTCCCCAGCCTTAGTCAATGAAGATTTCTTACAAGATTTTGGGTCCCACTTGAACGGATTCCTTTCTGCTGACACTTGCTACTGACAGATACAGACACTGTTTTGTTTTAATACTTTAGCAGTCGTTTACTATATTTCCATCTAATGAAGCTTTAGGCTGTCCAATTCTTCCATGCAGATTGTTTTGTTAGTAGTTTCTTCCTCGCACATGTCCTTCAGAAAACACTACGTGAAGCCAAGTGTGAGTTCTCACCAAATAACATTAGACATTCCTTTTACTGCTGTTTCCACATGGTTTATGACTAGGGCACTGTCCACATTGATTTGTAGCTTTGATGTTTTCCTCCTTCTCCTTAAATACCTAGGCACTCTGCTTCCTCTGTCCTCACTCAAGCCTTCTAGTCCTCTGACTGGAGAGAAAACAAGTTTTTGTACAGTGTTCAGTCTTAGTGTTCTCCAATTCTGCTTTTTAATTGCCTAGCACAGCAGTAATATTCAGGTTTCAATACTCAGAGTCTCACTGCTTTTATGGAAGTAAGAGTAGTTGCACCTCTTTAGTGCGCAGTGTTTTTTTCTGATTGCATATTTTGTACCTGCAAGTTTTATTAAGTGAATAACTATTAGACAGTCAGACAAATCCTGAAAGTGTGCTTGGTGAGAGAATCTGCTGCTTTTAAAGAAGGTGAAAATTCTGAGAGATGTGGAAAGTCTAATTAAAACTCGGGAGAATTTCGAAGTCAGGAAGACACAGAACAGCACTAAAAGGCTACTGAAAAATTTGGGGCCTTAAGTCTTTAACGTTAGCCATATCATGCTGAAGTGGAGTATAAAATGGAAAATGTCAATATCTGATTTTAACAATGCCTGATTCTCAGGAGAGAAATGAGGCAGGAGACACTGAAGCAGCTAAGGAATTCAGCCATTGACTGTTCATTTTTGTTATCTCTGCTAATAAATTTCAGCTTAAGCTTTGTAACTCTTCAGAAAACTTCAGTTTAGTCACTTAAAAGAGATACTGGATCAATTTGCGAACAGTTTGCAAATATGAACTCAAAATAAACACAGAAATCAATTCTTCTGAAGCAGTGTTCAAATACTTCAGGGTTGAGTGAGACAGCCCAGGATAAGGTATTACTGATGGATTGGATGAATACCCTGCATTGTATGCAGAATAGTTTCATAAACCTATGTGGCCTTGATACAGGTATGTGGTATTCTGTAATTTAATGATGCTGCTCCAGGGAGATACATAACGGCTGGCAAGTTCTCACCTGTAACCCAGCTGACAAATATTTCCTTTGCAACAAGGGACTGAAGACACATCATTGTTACCTCTGCATAGTCTGTAAGGAAAGGTGCCCAACTAGACTCCTTATTGCACAGGAGTCTGAAAGTTGGGATATCCCAACTTATTCCAGTAGAATGGAATGGTCTATATAATCTTATTTTTTTCTTCTTTTTTTCCCTCTTTTTTTTCTTTTACTATGTATTGCAGCAGCAGCACTCTTAATTCCTACAGTGGTAGATATACATTCCATAGTCTTTCCTATGACCTGTACCTAATAGGTTGTTTACTCTGCTATTGTAAACTAATTCACAAGACATTGAAAGTCTGATTCAAAAGAGGCCCTAGTCCACACATTTCTTCTCATGTTATTTAACTCTTCTATTATATAATATATATTAAAGTGTATGCATTCTTTTTCTCAGATAGCAGGAATATTTAATTTTGCAGTTGATTGTAATATGTTAATGAGACTGTCATTCATTCAAAGTCTGTTTTTTTAAACTGTAAAGCAACCAGATGCTAAAATGAGTATATTATGATAACTGAGCTTTCAAGTCACTGTCAAGCAAGCAGCATTAGTAATGGCCAACAACTAGATCATCTGAAACTCTCTTGCTGCCATATTTATATAACATTAGCTTTTCTACAGCTTTGGCAGGATTTCTCTGCTCTGTACCAACTGGCTTACAAACTTCTGTCATCTCCTCCTTCTACATTGAGTCTCTTCACATCTGCATTTTGAGTGTTTTTTTTTCCCTTCTACTTTCCTTTTCACCTGTTTCCTTTCATTTTTCTTACTTTAGATTTATTCTAGAACCACAGGTGTACAAAAAGAAAAGGAACAAACATGACTGAAGTTGGGTGCTTTGTGTTTATACAATTTTAGGATGTCGTGCCTGCTTCTCTGGCTGATCTGTAGTGCTACAATTACAAATACAGTTTAACAATAATTATGATTTGAGTAACGTGAATATGCAGTGAAATGCTAGAAAATTCTGACAAAGGTCATAAAGTTGTAAAAACATAAAAAATACTGAGATAAGCTTCTTAATAGCTCATCCAAATGAGCTGTCTCTGGTAAGCTCTTCCAAAAGGCAGCATCAAGAGGCTGCTTCAAAATATTTTGGAATATTTTGGAATATGCTGACATCCCTGATAGCTCAGTCTTTTAGACTCAACTTACTGACAGTGTTTCCCTCTACGCTCTGTTCTAATCCTCATGAAGATGTCAGATCATAAAAGGAAAATAATAATGAAGATGATAAAGAGAAATTTGGCTCAGAAGGATTATTAGAGTGAAGCTTTAACCAATGAAAAAAAAAATTAGGCACCTGTGTGTGAAAGCATTATGTGTAATGATCAATATCTAATTATAACATAATTATGTTCTGAAATGAATGTAGATAGGTTTAACCTAAAAGAAAATCAGAGATGTTTTAACATGTCCCAGTATAGTCATTATTTAAATATTATCTTCCTGTAAATGGGACTGGCTTTGTGTCCCAGCTACACATGATAGACATATGGATGTACTACTGCAGTAGCAAATGTCAAATTTCAACCGGAGGTAGTATTTTAATCCATTTGCAATTACATTTCAAACTATTTCCTCCACTTCTCTGATAATTGTGTGTTTAACCTGATTTATAGCATCATCTATACTATGTATCCTATTATTCCTATAGCTATGAATTCGGGCCTGGTTCTAATATGACCAATTTCACGTGTTCAAGCATTCAAGTGTTCAAGTGTTAAACATGGAACAGAGGTTAATGCCTCCAGCCATTAATTGGTCTGCAAATACTATGCTATTGTTTATGTGTGAGTGGAGATGCTGAACAATTCATTATTTGTGCTTTGCTCTTTCATCTAGCACATTCATTTGAATTCTGAATTCTTTCCTCTAAATTGGGCATAATTACAGGAGTGGAGCACTCTAGGAGCTGCACAGGTTGGACAGCAGCAACTTAATACAGTTTCTCCTCTTCCCTACAGTAGGAAAAGACAGGAATGGAAAACAATGTTCACTGAAAAAGAGGTTACAAAGACAACAAACAAAAACAAGTTGCTATGCATGCAATCCAAAGGACCTATTTATTGCATGTATGTCCCGACGCTGAAGTATTTCATTTCATGCAGCTTCACAGAATCACAGAATCACAGAATATTCAAGGTTGGAAGGGACCTCTAGATATCATCTAGTCCAACCTTCCCACTCAAGCAGGGACACCTAGAGCAGGTGGCACAGGGCGGCATCCAGGCAGGTTTTGAAGATCTCCAGAGAAGGAGCCTCCACAATCTTCCTGGGCAGCCTGTTCCACTGCTCTGTCATCCTCACAGGAAATAAGTTATTACTCACCTGGAGATAGAACTTCCTGTGTTTCAGCTTATGCCCATTTCCCCTTGTCCTATCGCTGGTCAAGCTTTTTTCTCCGAAAGCTCTCCTAAAGAGCTTTTTATTTGCTATTAAGAGGTCCAGCAACAAGCCTATGCATTATCATCTACTTAACTGTTGCACCTTGTACAAGGGGATTACGTGGTCATTTATAATGTATATGCTTTATGACTCTAACCATATAATTAGGCAAAAATTGAAAGTCTTTTTGTGGGGGAAACTTAAATAATGTCTTATGGACATGAAGGCAATTATTCTGTGGTTTTATTTACCTGAATACCCTTGGAATCTGGGCTAAGAACAAAGAATGGAGTACAATTTTTAAAGAGGGATAGAATTGCTTTGGTCTAAGCACAATCATAGTAGGAATTATAACATCACATATATTAAACCAACATTTATGTGAAAAAGCACAAGACCCAAGCTTCCTAAACAGTGGGTTCATTACAGTGAATTTGACCTTTTTGCCCTGGTATGATGGAGCTATTTAAGCTCAGCTGGTGCTGTGATCTTTTCAGGCTTTTCTTCGCTCCGCTGCCTGATTTACTGCATGCAGGAGTAAGAAGCTCAAGAGAGAACACATTTAAAATAGACTGTAAAAATAAATAAAACAAATAGAGGAATGAATTCAAGCTTGTTTACTGCCAAAGCCTCTCTGCTTCTGTACATCAATGAGTTATAGACAAGAATGGTAATATTACTGATATATATTTTATAAATATAGGTCCTGTGCTACCTGTGCAGGTAGTTGACACTAAAAGTTCCACCGTGAAAAAGGTTTTACATTACCAAAAATAATTCTCAAAGCATTGCAAAGCATTTTGATAGTATTTGCTGTTCGGACCAATCTGTTGTTTTCTGGAGGCAAAAGGAGGCCTTTTAAAAGGTAGCTTTTATAAGACAAGAAGAAAAATCACAATTGGCACTTAAAGCATAGCAGTGTCCAGAGATGATGTTTTGCACTACCCAAGGCAAGAAAGTCCCTCTTCCTTGAATGATTATTTCAAGTATTACTTGTTAGTGTAGTTAAGCATTCTGTCTTCTCTGTAAAGCTCTAAACCTGACTTCAGCAATACATTTAGCTTCTGCTGAAGAAAGATTAACTTGTTTGTATTTATTTCACTACCTTTACAAAAATTAAATTCCTACAGAAATCTTTCTGAATTACCACTACTTTTTTCATGAAATGGGACTGGTATAAAACTGTTATTTCTGATGGAGAGGAGACAAAATCCACAAGTAAATGCTAGATGCTAGCATTTCTGATTTTAAGTAGACACAGGAGTTCTTGTATATGGACCTGCCCAACAAGTGGAGCAGTTTACTCTCTTTCACTTTGGTAGATGATCCTTTCATTCTTGATCTACAGTAATCCCTGAGCAAGTGAGTATCTCAAAGAAGAGCATTGTTCTGAATTCTTCTGGATAGATGTGAGCATCTATGTGGAGAAAAGCAAATGACACTTGAGGAGAAGGAATCTGCATATGTTTGACACCCTGACTGATGAAGTGACCTACAATTTTTCTGATGGTTTCTGCTCTGGTTTCTTACAGCGGAGTTCAGTCCCTCTCTATCATTGCAGGAATAATATTAGTCTTGAAATAGTACAGCAGTGTTTTGTGTAAGAGCAAGAATGGCCCTGCATTGTGGCCTATACCAAGAAACATGGAGTGTCAAAACACTTGCATTGTTTTTGCAGAGACATTCTTGCACTGTATTTCCAGTGTCCTAAACTGTGTGAAGACTTAAATGAGGTACTCTGCAAAACCATGTTCATTCAGACTGATAAGGCCCCTCAAAATCCAAAACACAGTGCAGAAACCAGCACATTAGAGCATGAAATGGCAGTCCACATACTTTCCAAGTTTTTTTATCATCCATGGCAGGCTAGCTCTAATGACATCAAGTAAGGGAATGCTGAATTCTTTAAATGCCATAGAAGTTAAATTAGAAAGAAAAATTAAAGCTTGCTAGTATCAAATGTTAGCAACTTATTAAGCTAAATGACAGCAATAGGAAGATCTATTGGATGTGTGTTTCCTAGATAATAGCCCTGAGACCCACAACTGTCCATTATAGGCCAGTGCTACATTTGGCCTGTGGCATGAGGGAATATTGTCTTAGAAAACAGATTAATTTGAGAATAGGCATTTGATGAGGCAGAGAAGGAGAGGAACAGGAACAACTCATATACTAGTGATTTCCTGGCTTATTATGGCTCATTTGAAAGCCTTGATGAGAAAAAATGTACAAATTCATCTATGTTTAAATGTGAATATTCACTGATGACTTGATCTGCACCTTTACAATTTGCAGTTTATCAAAAGTATAGATTTTTGTTTCACCTAAACCTTCAATTTCACTGTGACACAACTGCTACTTTACGTATCACTTATTTGGCCAATTAAGCATGTTGATTTGGTGAGTTACTAGCTAAATAAAATTGATTTAAAAGCCTTAATGAGATACACACCTGGTAATATTTAATTTATCTGACAATGCTTATAAGTAATTAGGACTAAATAAACACATTTGTTAGCTAAAAATATCCTGTAATAAAAAGCAGGCATTGGGATATATCTTCGTGTACTCAGTAATGAAGCACACAAAGTGACCACCAAAAGAATGTTGAATTTGTGAAAATGCTGGGAAGGAGATTGTGAAAAATTGCAAGTACATAAAGCTGTTGCTATGGTGTTCAATTCTTGCAGCACTGTGTCTGGATTTAGTACCATAGACTGAATTACAAAATCATATATTCCAAATGCTGCTTATCATTTCAGCAGAGTCTAGCAATAAATGACAGAAAACGCATTACCCATCCAAAATGTGAAAGACTATATGAGCAAAGATTGAATTCAGGCCTTCTAAAATGATCACTATTTTTTTAAACTGCCATTTGTCTCTCCTAACATATACATTCATTTGTAAGTCTGAGGCATGAGGTGGTGTTTGAAGACACAAAATTTAGTATGTGTGAGTGTTCAGGGGATAGTGAGACCATGAAGAAGGAAGGACATATAATACATTTGTAGGTCTAATCAAAGGCTATGCTTTGAAGAGAAGAGGGGAAAAAAAGCAAGGCAACCTAAAATGTAAAGTTCATATATCTCTAAGTGCATATATCTCTAGTGTGACACGGCTATGTGACAATATGATGCCACAGAAGAAGCTGCTAACTGAAGAAATTGTCAAAAGGATTTCTGCAGATCAGAGTCACAACAGCAGCCAAATTGGAGACAGCAAAGAAAGGACAGAAAGGGAAAGGTGCACAAGAATGGTGGCAGTGACACTTCTTTTATAACCTTCCCACTTTCCCAGCTTTTTCTACTTTCTCAGCATTGACATTGTGGGTTCCCTTGCAGTCTTCCCTAACTTTCCTCTTTCCTGGAATCTTAACTATGCTGTTCTCTTATCTCCCTTATTGCGACTCTCTTTACTTTGCCACATACTTTTCCATTTTCTCTCATCCTTTTCCCTCCATCATCTCTACATAATCTCTCTGACATAAAGAATCTTTAGCCTCCTTTTAAAACAAAGAAAACCCCC
>JAUBOD010000090.1:167393-196898 GCA_032353885.1 Nothura maculosa | reverse complement strand
TGCCTTGATGGCACTGCTGCTGTGCCATGCTTCAGGCAGCTGAGACTCCCAGTCTGGGATCAAGGGTTGCATTGGGGTAGCAGAAATACTTGTTCTCTCTCTGAGGTGGGAAAACACAGAGAAGGCAAGCTAGATATGGCCTTTCTTCTTTCCACACATGCATGGCTCTCCCATCAAAACTCTAATATACACAGTAAGTTCGGTGTTCTGTGAAATACAAGTTCAGACCACAATCCTATTTGGGATAGTGCAGGAATATTACCTTAATCTTTGAATTGAATCTCATTTCTTCTGTCATTCACTTTTATGGGCATATGCAAGGCAACAGGCAAAGGAAGTTTCAACTGGTCGGTGGAAGTATATGTTTTACTTAGTGTGTTTTGAAAATAACAGACTTCCCAAATCACAAAATCACAAATACAAAAAAAACCAAAATTGGAAATGTCACTATCTGCTTTGAAGCTAAGCTGATGTATTGGTGTAAATTCACCATATTGAATTATATTTGACAAATTTAGGCCCACAATTAGGGACTTCTAAAGCAAAATAATTTATTATGACGACATAGTGACACAATCAATTTTAATGCCATAGTAGTTTCAGCAAAGAGCTTGTGTGCTGTTTTTTTGTAGAACTATAATTTTTGTATTTGTTTGTACATAGAATTTTTTAGTATTTAAACAACAATTCCCTATCTATATCAGCAATGGAACCTCCCCCTACTTCAAAATCTAAAACTTGAGAGGAAACCAGATGAAATCGGGATATATAATGCCTTTGCCTCAGAGGCAAATTGACTTATCTGTTTCATTTTAAAGTACGAAATTGTTAGTGTGGTAGGGGGACAAGGAATTAAAAAAAAATAAGACCATTGGAAAAGCAATAAGAAATGTAAAAATGAAGGGAAAACATTGTAAATTACAATGAGTATGAGAAGTGTAAATATTTGTGTGTAGCAGGACAGCTAATGCAGCTTTTTACTATGAAGAATTAGGACCACAGACTTTCACTTAATTATATACAGAAATATAGATTAAGAGGTTACTGTTTTCATACTAGTACTAATCTTGAGAAGATAATAGAGAAAAAATATAGAAGGAATTGCATCAATCAGAATATTGACGAGATGTTTTCCAAAGCATCTAAGAATTTGTCAATTTGACACAGTATATTGAGGTTCCAGTTTGCTTAGAGCAACACTAAACCATGTATAGAATTTCTTCATCTGATGCAATATCCAGCAATATCCCTGCAAAACTGAATTAGTTTTCATGATTTGTGTTTGTGGTTTCAGATGTGTGGTTGGGACCCAGGGCATGACAAAGACTTTCATATGCTGAGAAGGTGGGAGAACTCCTTGGAGGCAGCTCTGACATAGAAGACTGAGATGTGGCACTTCCTAGGTTTTAGGTTTGAGATGTGGAACACTTAGCATAGGGTTGCAAAGATGTTGCCCTGTATGATCAGCAGGGATGCCAGCATTGAAGTCTGAGGAAGAGGCTTCACAGACATTCTCATGTCAGGACTTGCCAGGGAGGGAACTGTGGCCAGCTCAGGCATGAACTGCTACTGTGATCTGTGAGGTTACCACTTCATAGTGCTACAGGCACTGATTTAACAGATATTTGCAGGTCAGTGGGAAGTAGTGCAGGAGTGGATTTTGACACAATTACTGGTGGTATTTATTCATAAGTATTAGATATCATTGAATTTTGTGAGGCAAGACATGTTGTGCAAACATGATGATACAGCTGATAACTCATACTCATAAGCTTAACATGAGTCAGTCCTATTATTTCTCAATCTTTGGTCTTTTTTAGTTCACATCAATATCAATGCATACCAATGCACTTTTGATGCACTTCAGGCAACTGAAGTGGTGAAGTGACTAGACCATATTTTTTCTGTTATTCTAGGACCAATTTTCCAAAACTCTAACCTATAAAATGTAGAAATGAACACCTAGTAGAAGTTTGAATTGCACAATTAGCATTGTTGGATTTCACAGATTGAGGTAGACTGAAGCAGGAGGTGTCTAGGCAACTATTTTGATACCTGACTTGACCCAGCACCACTTGCCACTGCCACCATTGCCTAGCCATCACCAGCCTCAATGCCACGGGGCTCTGTGGGTTGTTCTGTAGGATTGCATCCCTCAGGAAGGGTGCTCGCCATTGGGTACCACCCCTGCTCCCTGCTCTTGTGTCGCTCTGGCTGCTTCCAACAGCCACGTGCCTGCACAAAGAACTGTAGTGCTGTAATGGGAAAATACCAAGCAGTGTATGGTCTTCAGTGTTCTGCTGTGTCAAACCCCAAGCGAAAGGGGAAGAGATTTGCTTACCGAAGGCATATTAAACATAGATACAGGAAAGCCCTGCAGTGTTCATTGATTCTTTGCAACTTGGGAGAGTATATTAAGAAAAAAATCATTAAAATATTTTGCCTCTTCTCTAAGCATCCACATTATAAATGGCTACATATATAATGCAAAATATCTTTTAGTTTGACTTGCTATTGGCATTCCTGTACTACAATAGCATATCCGGAAGTCTCAGCATGCTACTGATCACATAGAGAGATGGGATCTTGTACCATCATGAAGAAGAGTAGCTAAAATAAGCTCTGAATGCTACCTAATTCCTTGGTCTGCAATACTGACAATACTGTAAGCATGGCCATGCTGTCCTTCTCTTTGGTCTTCCAGGGTCTCCCTGATCTGTGTCCAAAAGCAAACCCACCCTACCTCAGACTTTCCTTGTTTGCAGGATGGCTCTCCCTGTGAATGATTGCTTAGTGACAATGCAGCAAAATAGAATGATGATAATAGATGCTAAAAATAAACACATAAACATTTCTAAAATAAACACACTTCTTGTATAAAATAGTAAGAAGTGAATAATGATGGTATGCTGACATTTTAAAACTTTCACTGGCTCGATATTTCTCTATGTCATGGTTAAACTATGTGTTCAGTGACTACATAAAAACGTCCACAAAAAAGTGATCCCAGAATTCCTTTCCTAGAAGGCACCACTAAGAGGAAGAAAAAGAAAGACTGTCAGAAAAGGTCTTATTAGCAAAATTTATTAATATGAAATGATTTATCAGAAATTGATTTATTAGAAATCACTGCACATAAAAAAAAAACAGGCACATTGTATATTCTAAGGCAAATGAGCATCCTTTTGAGCAAAGAGGACTTTTGGTAACTCAATCACTGGTTGATATTCCTTTCTATTCAAAGAATAGAAAGATTTTGTGTGCTAGAAGGATTGGTTTTGAAACTGTTCTGCTGAAGAATTTCACTGTCGCAAGTTATACATCTTTTTCACCCTTTTGTCTGTCTTATTTCACAAGTAGCAAAGGTGAGAAAGAAAGCTCATTGAAGTAGATCCTTATCTGAGCATTAGAGCTCCACTAACAAAATGTAATGTTTCTGAAAACAATAGTTCTGTTGCCATCTACATAGAAGTCATACTTCTGATGCAATTCTACTAATAACAATGTTAGAGGCTTTATACATTTAAGTGGTCTTTCTTCTGATGAAATGCTGTTTTTGTTCTTTCTCCTTTTCCATTTTTTGGACAAGTTGGTTATTTCTAAACCAGCATATACACTTATAACACATTTTTTTACTGTCACACTGACTGACCGCAGTCACTTCTAGCACTGTTTTTTTTGCTCTGGTATTTGTTCCTGTTCTTTGTCCTAGGGGTTTCCTCTGGTTTCTCCTCTCTGTATCTGATCTAAAGATTAGACCATTTCAGCTCAGAAGCTCTTGAAAAGTTTTAATAGATCCTTTCACTGGGATATGTATTCTAGCCAGGTGTTAGTCTTCTACCACAGAGTTTAGAATATGGTTTATCCAAACCATATTCTGTCATACATGAGAAAATAACAGGACTGCAAAGTGATGCTGTATTGCTAACCTGAACTGAAACAACGTCTCTGGAGCATTTTCATTGACGCACGTTTGGTATCATAGAAGCAGGCTACTTAGGAAGGGGTTAAATAAGAGAAAGGTGCATGCTAATGAACCACTTCCATTGTGTTGGAATGAGAACACAAGGAAAGAGAAATTAGCATGTAGAACAGCTATATGAAATGTAAATCTGAGATCTACTTATATAAGCTTTCCAGATATCCTCACTGCAATGTAATATGCCATAAAAAAAAAAAAAAAAAAAAAAAAAACTCTAGGAGAGTGAGACAAATACACAAATACTCTCATGCTTTTTTCAAGCATGTAAGCTTAGGACTTAGATTTCTGTGTCTTAGTGTGAAGTTGGACTAAAAGCTGTTTTAAAACGAAAAGAAAAATTGTAGTTGTGACATACTCTAAGTAAGTGGCATATGGCCCTACATCTTATTCTTAGGGTAGATTTGGGCACATTAAAGTCTATGTCAAATTACAAGCAATGGAATTTAAACTTATTCCTCATTAAAAAGAGAGGTCTGCCAAGAGCATGTTATTAAGCAAGTCACTTGGTTAGCACTCTTGACTACATCTGCATGTGATACAGCTTATCTGAATTTGCTAGCTCCTGATGTCAGTGTATCTATCTATCTCAGGCATTCTGTAGACAGGTAAAGGAGACAGATCAATGTGAACACTAAATAGAAAGAAAGTGCAATGAATTTTCTAAAATAAACTCTTCAGTGTTGCAAGTACCGAGAAAATAGGTCCTGGAGATAATTCCTAATGCTTTGCATTAGTTTGGTCAAATGTATGCTGCCTTCTTTAGTGATCTTGAACTAAAGCCAGTGTTTGTCTTGATACAACCAGAATCTAATTTCTTTTTTTCCTATTCAAACATATTAATTACGACACTTATTTCTGGTAAATTAGGATCAGAACATCTAAGCTTCTGTGGTTAATAACAACTCTTTAAGTCTTGCAGAGTTCTTAGCAACACATTTGTCAGTTTGTTTTTCAATGTTAGTACTCCAGAAAGACAAGAGGTTTGTAACTGGGACACTTATAGAAAGTAGAATTCCTCAGGAAAGGCTAGATTCCCAATGGAAATATATAATACTTGAAACTAAAACTGCTAAATATTGCCATTTTAACTGATCATTGTTATCATATATAGAGAGTTATTGATGGTTTTATATATATATGTGCATATATAGAATATATATATTCCTCATTTTAACAAAATAGCAAATACCAGTTTTTGAAGGTTTATTTTCTGTGGAAACGGCTTTTAAAAAGGATCACTCCTGCTCTTCCTAAACAAATGAAAAGGCTTTTCAGGAATAAAATCCTTCTCTTCATTCACTTTATTCATGGCAACTATCCTGTAATTCTCAATTAAGACTACCATGGCAAGCTGTGTACACTAAACATGATGCCGAAGCACATGGAATCACTTATGCAAGGTCCTCTGAAAAGTGCTTTTTAAGGATCCTTTTTAGTATGCATGTTTGCTATACAGATAGTTTCCAGGTACATTTAAGTGGTCCTGTGCTTTTGCACTCATGTAAAATATCTGTGCATTTCTCAGTTTAAACAACAGAGTTGTACTACTAATGTAGTCAAATAACTGCAGTGATGTTTATTATTAGGTGTTTCAGGAAGAGTACTTGTGTGGTATTGTCTTCTAGCCTACAGAAACCTGCAGCTCCAGAACAAGTTGAACTAGAAGCACTATCACTGTTTAATACTCTTTGTTAGATTATTACTTTAGATTTTTCCTAATGACTTTTTGAAAATAAATTCAAGCACTGATGGCTTTTTGTGACAAAAAAACCCACAGCTAAAGACAATAATCAATGATAAATATTATATTTGTTTTGATTCTGTCAGCTTATAGTCTCATTTTTCACTTCAAGAGTCTGTTTTATTGACTGGAAAAAAAAGTTCCTTGTTCTTATGCATTTATTAACTTTATGCTGCTCTTTTAAAATTTATTTTTAAATATTAATGATTAAAAAACCTCAAATGTATAATTTTCAGTTTCATAATTTCAGATGTGCTATCATTTTTTTAAAAATTCTGTTGCTATACTCATATAACCATATGGCTACAAACTAAAGCATTGGAAGTTCCACGGGAAGGAAGCATTTCTTGACGGAAAGGCTGACAGAGCACTGGAACAGGCTGCCCAGAGAGGTTGTGGAGTCTCCTTCTTTGGAGATCTTTAAAACTCGCTTGGATGCAGCCCTGTGCCCCGTGCTGTAGGTGACCCTGTGTTTGCAGGAGGGTTGGACTAGATGACCTCTGAGGTCTCTTCCAACCTTAAGCATCCTATGAATTCTATGATTCTATGATAACCTTCCTTTCCACCATCTCCCATTTTTTTCCATAAAACTGTAAGTAACATAAAGGTTGCTATGCTTGCACAGTCCTAAGAAAAAAAAATCATACAAATTAAACTTGATTTATAGTAATAAAGAAGCATATTATTAGTTATCTCAGGGAAAATGTTTGCAAAATTAAGGTCACAGGTCCATAGTTTCAGGGATTCTGGCTCAAAAGTGGATAACTCACAGCTTATTCTACAATTTCACAGTGATTTTGAACTTGTAACCCCAAGAGCTAGAATTACACCTGTATAGAATAAAATGCAAATAATGTATTGTAATATGTAATATATATTCATTATAAACTTATACTCATCTATCACACTCTTTCCTTCCACCTCTACCCGTCCCTAGGTCTCAGGAGCTTTTAGATGCTTGCATTGTATTTTCTCATGAAGTTATGATTTAAAGGTCAACTTTCACTTCAGGCCAGGCTACGAATCTGTGTGCTTTTATAATCCCTAAGAGCAACTGATGCATCTCTGTTAACATGCTGACCAAACTGACAAGGAAAGCTTTCAACTAGGAATAGTGTCCCCTCCGGACACTCCTACCATACAGGAGTGGATGGCAAATGATAAGTAAGGAAGCAGTGGACTGAGTTCACAAAAACTGTGTGGAGCAATGCACAAACTCGTAATCAGAAAAACGGGACTGCAGTGGGGTCATCTGATGCATATGCACATAAAAGAAAAGAAATACCTACATAAGAGCACTATCAAGAGAGCACTTAAGCCTTTTCTGGAAAAAGAGCAAAAGGAGTGCCTCTCTGAATTGCCTCCATATCAACACATGTGGTGAGGATACAAACAAATGAAGTTTCATGTTGTTGTAGTGCTACAGTCTCATTGCCATCACATACTGGGATTGTTCATACAGCTGCAGGGTTGAAATGGCAATTAGTACATCCTCATTGATGATCTGTGTGATGAGACCAAATGCACCCTCAGCAAGTTCACAGATAACAGAAAACTGGGAACAATGTCAAACACTGGGAACATGTGGTGCAAAGTGGCTGTGCATTCTCCATCTTCAGAGACGGTCAAAACTCAAAGAACATTTTCCTGATCAACACGCACTACATAACTATAAAGGGACATCTCCTCTCTAGAGCAAAAGGTTCAATGCAGGCTACAAACATGATTAAGGGACTGGAGCATCTTTCACAAAAATTGGGGCTGACTGAGGTGGGACTCTTTAGGCTGGGGAAGGGAAGTGTGGGTATGTCTGGGATATCCACTCTGTGAATCTGATTGATGATGATGATTTAGAGCTGACATACTGCTGTTCCATCTGCACTAAACTTTATAAGATACTTTCTTTTATCTTTCTTGTAAGATTTCCTCTCAATTTAAGTTCTTTTCATGGTAGTTATTGTAGTATGTGAATGCATTCTTTTTTCATGTCAAATTTTCAATATGTTGCCTATGAGTTGCCTTTTTTTTTTTTTGTTAATCTTAGGAATAATTCTTATATATCTTGGACTACTTATCACTCAGTTCTTCAATTTCTCCTAAACATTTTTCCTCTACTAGCATATTTTTAGTTGAAAATATGACACAAATGCTCTAACAACAGTGGCCTATTTGGAAATAAAATGGACAGCTGTTGAAAGGGTTCAAAACAGCAGTAAATGTATGCATGATATTTGATTCTGTTACAGTTATTATCCTGTTCTGACCATGAAATTGTTTTCTTCAAAATGAGTGAAAAATAAATGTCAAAAATGAGACAAGTGCAGTGTGAAGTTAAACAGTACACTACATAAATGAGTATAGGAAAAATGAAGACTAAATTCAAACTCTTTCATGTGCTAGGACTAATTGTGTTAACTCTGAGAATGATTTGGAAAGGGTAGGTCATAAGATCACCATCACAACTGACTTCCCTGTATTTATGAGTATATTTTTTATGACATATCACGTAAGGGCTCTAAAAGTATTGCAGCGTAGAATCACAGAAGAATATATTTGAGAAAGCCAGTATATAAAAAGTCATTTTGTAGGTTGCAACAATCATTCTCTGAATCCATTTCTGCCCTAGAAAGCAGAGTGTGGTCTAATGTTTAGACAACTGTGCCCAACTGTCCAACTATTTACACCTATAAATGCCATTTCATATAATAAAATGAAATATAAATATGCCAAAAGAGGAAATTAAGATTTCAAAACAATAATTTTAGCCACAGCAATGTTAAGTTTATAGTGACAGTTCATATTCATTATCTTAGGATCACTGAATACGATTTTTCATGTATGTCGACTTTGGTCTCAAATAAATGCTTTCTTTTTGCTAGCACTTCAAAAAAAATCAGTATTTGATTATAAAGATATGGTAATGAAAACACTAGGAAACTATGTAGTGTGGTGACTTATGCTATTTCTTTTTACAATCGAATTTAACCTTCATAGCTAAATTCTGGATTAAGATATACACTCTTTTTAGGTCAATGGAAATATTGTGCATGAATCTAACCATATTTCCTTTTTGTTTCTATCACTATCCATCCAATCCTTAGGACTTCCTTCTGTGAAAGTAATGCTCTATGTACTCCAGATTAAAGTGTTTTATTCTGCTTCCTGTAATAGTAATAGTATTAAGTTATTTATTTGGAAATGCTAGATGTAAAGAATAGAAACAAAGAACTAAAATACTAGAATCCTAAATTGTTTGTGTAAATAAATGCTAAGGTTCCCAGGCTTAGGTGTTTTCCTATATTCTATCTCCCTTTTCTAGACAATGTTAGAAACCTATTAGCTTTCTTACTCTTGATGCAGAATAAATGTTCCTTTAACTATTGTTTAAAAGAAGAGCACTTGCCTTTAATATAATGTGGCACAACATGTGGGATAATAGCTCCACACATGATGGAACATCATCTAGTTTGACCTACTACAGGTGTCATGTTAGCACAAATTGAAACAAATATCACATTGGGGTTAAAAACAGGTACAAACAGATAATTGCCCATGAAATGAGTGCATTTCCTATTGCTGAGAGAAGAAAATCCCTTGAATCTGCTAGAATACCTCTCTTGTTAAATCGATAAAACAAGTTTCAAGGGGAAGGGACCTATCCAGTATTTAGCTCAGTTGAAAGCAATTACTTTCAAATGAATGAACTGATTATTTTAGAAGCCTCTACAGATCGTACTCTTCAATCTAGGATTATCTTTCATCGCCCATCACTTCACTTTTGAAGTAGATCATACTTGATCACAAAGACATTGGTAATATTATAGAAATTGTACTTTTGGAGATAGATTGTTCTTGAAGAATTTCTCTATTGTAATAGTTGTTATGAATAGACTTAAGTTCATGCAACTTGTAGCAGTTTTTACCTACAGTAGTTCTCTTTAATATTTTCCCTAATTAAGTACTTATAGACTAAGTTAATGAAAAACATAAAAAATTTTTAAAAATGCTTTAATTCATGGCAGAAATATTTACTATCTAAAACCTTTATTTTTTTTACTTAAGACTGAAGTGTTAAAATACTCTAGGACAGTGATATAAAATAAAAGAGGTAGTGACTGTCAGTCTACATATATGTAGAACCATCATTAGGGTGATGGCATATTAAACTGTTTTAGTGCTCAGTCACATTCAAAATAAAGCACAGATTAGAAGATGAAACTAGGAATAGGATCCAGGAAGTCTGCTGGCCTAGAAAGATAATAGTTTAATATAGACCTCTAATATTATTAGCATCTGGTAGGACACTAGTATGTCCTACTGACTTCTTATGTAGCTGACAAAATGATGTAGTCAGCTACAAAGACGCTATGTCTGTCTTTGTTGTGCTTTGTACCTTCATCAATTAGGTAAGCAACTAGAGTTTAGATGCTAAAGGTTTTCTACTCTGAGGTCTTTTGCAGTGTATAGCACAGTAAACATTGTGTTACTGTGGCTTGTAATGGACCACAGGTTTTGTATGCAGATAGCAGGGCGGCCACTAGGAGTCACTGGCCTTTGTTGGGACATGTGTCAGACTGCCCGGCAATTTTCTTAGATTGTTTATCTGTGCAGCAGCTACCTAATGACCAAGTGACTGACCTTGTTGTAGCTTTCGCTTAGCTTTGTGTATGAATTGTAACAGGGTTGTGGCTGTTTTTGTAACTAACAGTAATATAAAGTAATTATTTTGTGTGGAATGAACTATCTTTGGCTAAAGTAAATTGAAGTAGAGTGAAGTTCAGGCATGGGATGAAAGGGGCCTTCAGGCACAGAGTGATACCAGAGGCTCCCTAGCCACAAATAACTCAGCAGTGGTCAATTACTGATCCTTAGGAAAAACAGCCTTGACAGCTGGACAAATCCAGTTTTAGGAATAACAAAGAAATCAAAGAACAAGCATCCGACATATGTAAAACTCACCATGAATAGTAAATTAAGATGCAAAGTGTAATTTCAGACAAGGAAGTAAAGAATATGTTACAAACATATAAAATTGACACTAAGTGGACCCTATAGAAAGAAAGAAAGAAACAGAAATAAGCATCTAATTTTTCATGCTCAGGATGCTCAGGAATTTGTGCATGTTCCTCCCGATATAGTAGATTGAATCCATTGAATTATGGAAGGTGAGTAGGGCACTAGAAACTGGAAAAGATACTAAACATTTTGTGTATACTTCATTTTAATTGTATATAATTTGATGTGTAAATAGCTAGACTAATAACAAGTCTTTGATTAAACTGCTAAGACTTCATTTAATATAACTGTAAAAGCTTGGTTGTGCACATACAGGCCTTATCTTTTTCCTATAAGTAGATTTTGAGTGTGACAGACTGCAGGGAATTCAGCAAATTACCCTGTGACTTGGATAAAACAGATTGTTAACACATTCTGTTTGTGTTTTTCCACAGTGTCTAGGCATCTCTCATAGGTCTTTGGAAGGGCATCTCCTGAATTTTTTCCTGAAGAGCATCTTCATGTAAAAGTGGCTAATCTTATACATTAACAAAAAGGACTGTTGGCCCACCATTACTCCTAAGTTTTGTAGAATAAGTGGTGCTTACTCCTGGACTTCTTTGTGATCCTACCACTGGTTTGAAAAAGGGCTTTGGTACTGCTAGGTTACCTTCTAAGAATCTTAATACCTCCAGGAGTCTTGAAGTATAAATTAAATACATGAGTTCTATTATATATACCATCTGATCATATTTAGACACATAAAAATGCAACCCATGAATGCAACCTCATGAGAGAAATGTGGTCTATACACCAATAGCCAATAAGGAATAGTAATGATTAATTGTAATGTATGCATTTTGTTAGGATCCATAATCTTAAAACCTCTCCTGGATTTAGGAGAAGTTTCTCCTCAAGTAGCTCTTCATAACAAAAGCTTTCAAAAATGTTTTTTTTTTCTTTTTGTACTGTTTGTCCTGTTTTATATAGTAGCTTTTCAAATATGAAGACAAAGTTCAACTTCCTATTCCCATGAGAGATTTTTTACTTTGTAATTTCAATATACAGACAATTGGTCTTATTATCCAACATGGTGATATTCCATGGTACCTGAAATATTTATATGGCAATCTAGATTCAAATACCATCATATATAGTCTCCATGACCTGATATGCATGTTAGTCACTGAGCTACTGGCTAAATGGGCAGCAGTTCTACGTGTGATTTTTGCAGGAATCCCTGTAATGTGATCTAAGAACATGACAAATGGAGTTAAAAGTTTGCTTTGGATGTAAAGCTGTGAGGACCTGAATGCATGAAAAAGTTCTAATTGCCTTGGCCAGTCTATAAGCAGATTATAACCATCTTTGTGTTCTCTGCAACTTCTTCATTCCCAACCATCTGAGATTTAGCTGCCTGTATTCAAGGACAATTCTGATATGGTGCAGCATCTAACCTTGGATGAGACTTCTCTAAAAACAACTAAGTTGTGAGGACTGTGAGAAGCCTCATTAGGGGAACGCAACTATGCACTGTACACACATTAGTCTGGGAGAAAAATTTATGCTTGGGCACTTGCCCTTGGTTCTTGTCTGAGCTACCCTGAAGGCATGTCCATGCATGTTGTTGATCCTCACTTTGCTTTGCCTGGCCTGCTTTTGCTCATGCCTTTTGCCATGGCTTCCCTGGTGGACTGTTAGTCTGCGATTGCCCCCAGTCCCCAGCCCTGCTCTATTTTGTATTACTTGTTGGGATGCTATGGGACTTCACTCTGCTGGAGTGGAGGACACTGTTTGTGTCAGCCATGGCTGCTGACATACATTGCTTTAGAGCAACTCCCTCCTGCTGTCATTTGATGAAACTTTTGTGTGGTTTTTCTTTTTTTTTCCAACTCCAGAGAGATTCATTTTTATTTTATGATTGTTGCATTGTTCATAGGCCAATGAACACTTTGAGATTTAAAAGATTATTGTAGCACTACAGAGCTTTGCGGGGAAAAGTTGATGGAAAATCTACTTCTGCTTCTGTTTTGCCTTTTATGTTGGTAAAACTATCCAGCTATGACCAGAAGCTAGTCATTTTAAGCTACTCAGTGTCTAGGGTAAAAATCAGATTTTGCCATAATCTTGAAAATTGTTCTGGAAGATAACCCATTTATGCCTCTTCCGGTACTGTAAATTGACTAGGAATAGGACAGTAGGAAAAACATCTGGAAATATGTTAAATGTTTGGTTACCTCATTTGGTCACCTCATAGTAGGATATGCTGTGTATCTAAAACATTCTCAAAAACTTCTGTTAATACAGATTCCAGATCTCTGTTGCAGCCTATCTTTACAAACAATTTTACAAATGATCCTTTTGATACATAGGTGCAAAGAATTTGCACTGCCACTGGAGATGGAACAAGAGGAGTTAATTTCCTATCTTTGAAGGAGCAGCTTTTTTTTAAACTACCTTCTCTCCCATCATGTGTATTCTGAAAGAAGTGGCTCAAATTCTTTCAATCTTTGCTCATAAGCAGACATTTTCCTGATCTGTAATCATCTTTACTGCTGCCTTCTTCAATTTCTTTGTAGACAATTTCTAACAAGCTGACCACAAAAAGGTCTTAGTCTTTTGTCTGGTGCTATGGATATCTGCTGTCCTTTTTCTTTTTTTTTTTTTCTTTATTCTTTTCTTTATTTCTTTCTTAAAACTTTTCATTTGTAGATAATTAGCCAAATTTTAGTTTTCTCTGAAAGTTCTCATTTGGTTCATATCTCCAGAAGAAAGCATTTTGTTTTGGTCCCTGGTATAAAGTGTCACATTCATTTAAAGAGTGTGTGCAATGCCACACATTAAAAAATGTTAAGAATCACAAACAGCTAAGATTACTATTAAAAAAAAACTACAATCTCTTTGACTGTTGCCTCCTTGATGCATATTTCCTGGGTGGCACCTCATAAGAGTAGAGGCAATTTCTGGCTGGTAAAGAAGTCCTTTGTTTCAGCGTGTATATACTTCAAGTTCTGCCTTATCAGGTATGCAAAGGAAGGACTTGCCAGCAACTAAAGGGTGGTTAGTGTGGGTGACTTAGAGGTCTCTCTTCCATTCCAGTATGTGCTTGAAGTGCTGTCCTCCAGGTAGCAATTCCCTTGGCATTCATTAAGGCAGCCCCTGTCCCTGTCTTCACCTCAGGATTCCCCAGAGCTACAAAGAAAGTTCACTTGTGTGTGTATGATGTGGTGGGAGAAAAGGATTGTGATGTGAGCTACAGTGCTCACACCTCAGAGAGCATGAGGGCACAGTGGAGGAAGAGGGAACTTCTAGAGAAAACTCAGAAGAGAAAGAATAAAAAGCTGAGTGTCAGGAGGGGATTAGGAGATAAAACGCTCCATTCTGAATTTAGATTACCTGTGAGATATCCTAAGTGATTAGAGTCTATTCTCGCACACCTGCATCTCTCTGAAACCAGCTATAGCTGACTAAAACCTATTGACCTCAGCCAGATCTCCATGCCCTTCTTTCCATGGCACCTATTCTCATAACACCGCAAGGATAAAGATTAATTCCCAGGCATGACAAAATGCAGTTTTCTGTACATTTCTGAAAGGTGCTGGTTTGGCACTGTTTTTCAGCATACTGTAAGCCTGTCAAAGAAGTAAAAGAGCTACCAAACTACAGGTGGCTTTCTCTTATCACTAACCTCTTGTTAAAGCTACTTGATTATTAAAAACTTTAATGGATTCTTCAGAATTTCAGGTACACAAAAGAGTTTGTCTTGAATCCCTCAATTGGCTATGTCCATCCATACATGCCAGAATTAGACATGTGAATTATGATAAGAAGGTATTTCAATACAGATGTCTCTTACTACAGAGTAGCTTTGGGATCTTGCTACCTGAATTAGAAAATGAGTTTGAAGAAGTGAACTTTTTATGAAATAAAAAACACTCTTCTTTATACGAGACTTCAAATGAAGTACAAATCTATGTTTTAAGGATAAGTGTAACAATTTTCTTACTTTCTATCCCCAAAGAAGTAATTAATTCCATTGTAATTCAATTGCAGAGTCTTTAGTTCCCCAGATTTTAATCACATTTAGTGAGTTTTAATGGTTACTATGTGTTGAATAATTTATCATGCTCTAAACAGAGGGAAAGAGACAGAGTAAATGATCTTTCACAATTAGATTTAGAAGGTGACTTTAAAATCTTAGAGGATTGGTCAATATATTAAGAGTAGTCAATTTAAAAATTTAATTAGAGAGGCAGAGTCTGGCTGATATGTGTACTTTAGGTTAACCCTGAAGGGAGGTTCACTAACATTTGCTCATATCTATGCATTTGTGCTTTTAAAATATCCTTCTTTTTAAAGGGTGCACAGCCTCCTTTTTTAGGTGGAAGACTAAATATGCAGAGATAAAGCAAATATAAAGCCATTAGTGAAAGGACACGTTTCTTTGAGTGGTCAATTAGGATAATTTGGTCTATTTAAATTCTAGCCAATTTATTTTACTTATATCTTTAATCCATTAGGACAGAGTAAAGAGGTTTATAAGACTCTATCAAGATCTTCAGATTGACTATTTATTTATTTATAGGAAGCTTTATTTTTCTATATAAATTTTGCTCCCAACAGAACAGTTTGATTTAAAAAAAAATTTTCAGGTTAAAATAAATCACCATCATTAAATGCCCTTCAATTTTGTAATGTAGGATAAAAACATATTTTTATTATTTTTGATTGAAAAATATTTAACATTATTCTACTTAAGCCTTTGGCTGTTAAGCATTGTTTCTAATCATGCAAAACAATACACAAAAAACCTAATCATAAATCTTTCCTCATTACAATTTTTATTCTACAAAGAATGTAAGTAGAATCTTAATTTAGTGCTGTTTTTTCATGGCAAATATTAAAGTGCTTGTAAAACAACTGGTTTATAGAGCAAAGATGTGTCTTTCCAAGTATTTCTGTGTTCTAATTGCCTTTGTTTCTAACAAAAATGCAGTATAGATCTGATTTACAGTTCTTCTAGTGCAGTAAGCTAATGACGTCAACACTCGTTCAAAATGTTCATCTGAAATCAGATACGATTTTCCATTAAAAATTGGTTCAGAATATCTCCCTATGTATCACCAATATGTATTGTCCAGTCCATTTGAAGGAATCACCTTTAATAGATGCTTGAAAATGCTTTATTTTATTTTCCAAAATGGACTACAGTATTTGTATCATTGTATCACTTGACAGAGGTATTTACTGCTTTCATTTCAGTTTTGCTGGCATTGCAAATCTGAACTCAGCACTCAGGCCATCTGGTGCTTATAGAGAGAGCAAAATGGAGGCATAACAAAGTACAATCTAAGCATACGAGTTTTCTTATATAGATGTGTTCCTGTGGTCCATCTTTTTTTTTAAAATCATAGCTTATATACTGTTGTATATCTGTTCACTCTTATGAGTTCATTAGATTAACACAATACTAAATCACTGGAAAAGAGTACTGCTTCACACATGTATTTTTTTCCAATGGCATATTTGCCAGGCTGTGCTAGATTGAGATGCCACTCAATCCTCTGGTTGATTTTACTGCATTATTCTGCATTTAGTCTGCTGGAGGATAAAACTATTGTGGTTCCAGACAAGGGGATGCAAGGTGGCTGCTTCTTTTGTTGAACAATTTTCCCTGAATCACTTTTTCACAGTTCCTCCCACAAACCTGCAAAACTATCATCACAGCTCGAAAGAAATGGCAGCCTAGGGTTGAAATTTCTCCTATTGGGCAATAGTGAGATTATTTTGGCAGCTGAAAAGCTGTTTTGTTCAGAATTATCTTTGCTTGCTACCCTGAACAGGGCTCTGGAAGGAGCATGGCTGAAAAAAATTTTTTTTTAGAAAAAATCATGTGACCAGTGAGCAGGGTGAGAGATCATGTTACAGCTCTGAGCCTAACCTGAAAAAAAAGCAGTATTTTTTTCCATTTTGTGAAAGACTACATTCTCAAAAAAAGTTTAATTTTCTTGTATACTATTTCTGTTGAGAAATATCCTGTGGCTTTGCAAGAAACATCATTTTTCAATCTGCTGTCTGTTCTAAATTAAAACACCTTTATCCTGAATAGCATAGAGGAGGTCAGTGTTTTCTTCTATGGCTGGGAATATCATTTGAAGGTGTTAATTCTACCCTTTGAAGAAAGCATCAGGCTTATTGATTTTTCTTACTATCTTTAGAACTAGAAGATTGATTCCTTCAGTCTCAGGTATTATACTTAGTGTGACAGTTCTGGTGACAATGTAATGTTAACTAATATTTCTTTAGGAATAACGTACTCACTCTCATTTTGGAATTAGATTTTTGCTTATTTATAATAGGAGAAAAGAGAGACTTTTTATTCACCATCAGTTCATGACCAGCATCAGTTCCTTTCAAGCTAAATTTTGACAAGGAGAAGACCCTGAGAAGCTCAACTTCATTGAATTTATTTTTTTTAACAGATTCTCTTGCCCTAGATTGCAATAAAAATTAAAATTTCTACTACTACTAATACTATTACTACAATAATACATGTTTACAAGAGGTCTATCACTTTTATTTCAGGAAGAAATACAAAGTTACTGTAAAAATATTTACTGTTCTGTGGGAAATTACTTTCATGCTTTTTAAATGGAGGGCAGAATGACTGCCCTTTGGGTGAAGAATGTGGCTTATTGTCAATTACAATTAGTGTTTATTACATTTTAGGTAAATGCAGTGTATAGTACTAAGATTTAAATGCTATTTGAAATACTTGCTTGAACTCAATATAAAATTGCCATTGACATGAGTAGGGTCTGAAATTTTGTACAAAGTCTGGTCCAACTTTTTCTCCCAGTTCAGTAAATCTTACTGAAACAAGATATAGAAACCATTTCTAAGGGAAGCCTATGGTAAGATGGATTCTCCATAAACCCAATTAAATTCCCCAAGGTCCAAAGGTTCATTTTTTATATATTTTAGAGTAGTACTTCAGTATTCTAAGACATCCTCTGTGATGTGAGAAAATAACATTCCCCTCTTACTTGTTATTAAACAACTAATTTTGAGCCAAAAATACATGTTATAAATCACTTTTAAAAAATCCAAGTATTTTTATTATTGTGGCCTCAAATGTCTTATCGCATGATAAAACTGTTCATAAATGGAAGATAAATGAAGTTACACCAATACCAGTCAAGTGCTTTCATGTTTATATTCATGTTTTTCTTAAGAATAAGGCTACACAAGCATGAAATTAATGACAATGCTCTGAACAACTGAAATCAAAAAACACAAATTTGTCAAAAGTTCAGATGTCTTTTTAGAATAAAAACAATGCAGTGTGTGTTATAAAACTTGAAACAGATTACCTGCCATGTGAATGCTGTAATAATTACTTTGTCTCCTGAAAAGAGTCTTCATCAGCAACTGTGACGAATGTTTGAGTCAGCATGTTGGAGCATCCAAAGCCTTGTCAGCATTTTGGTATTAACCTTGCGGGATCAAATTGAGCATAAGGCAATGGTTTTGTTCTCAAAACGGTTCCTAAAAGAGAATAGATGCAGGAAAGAAAAATACAATCAGTCCAAAAGGAAACATTTTTTGCAGCAGCTGGAATAAATTATCATCAGCCAACCCGGCTTGGAGGTCAGGGACACTTGGGACTTCAGAAACCCATGAGCAGTTTGAAGGATCTGAAAGACTTTGAGGATAGGGCAGATGGAGCCTACCCTGTTATGGATATTATTTTCTTATATTTGAACTAGGCTTTATATTTTGTCTATTCAGTGAAGTAGGAAAATTAAACTGTTTTAGATGTGAAATGAAAATTGTGATATGACTAGAGGAAAATTGAGCCAAAAACTGTATGTCTCCCAGATAAATCATTTATTTTTGGGTAGACAAGTAGTCCTGATCTACCTTGGAGGTAGTATCATTGCCATGAAAGAGACTGCTTTGAACACATCATTAGACTTTTAACTAAAACTAGTGGGCATAGTTTCTAAAGAAGTACTTCTGATTTCCAGAGTTTTTGACGGTTGTGTGCCAATTCTGTGCAGTTATGTACTGTAGGTAATATCCCCCTCAAAGTGCTCTGGCTTTTGGCAACAGATACGATCATTTGTATTGCTGAAATTAAGTGTAATGGACTTCAAGTAATGAAGGATTTTCCCCAAACTTACTAATACCTAGTTAGCAGACCAACTTTAAATTTACAAAATACTGCATGCTCATCATTAGCATAACTTTACTTAACATTAGAGCTAGTTATGTTTGGAAACTACAGTAATTCCTGAAAGCATGCTAAGCTCATTCACACAAACATATGTTTCCAGAAGGGCACCAAGATTTTCTTGCATTTTAATCTTTGCAAAAGATGGAAATAGACATTAATGCCGCTGGGACAATAGGAAAATGGATGTAATATTTTGAGAAACTGAACATATTTCTGCATCTGCAGTTCAGGTAAACAGTATTTTATCAGCTCAAAGATAAGAAGCTCATTTCTCAATTTTCTTTCCTAAAAAAAAAACACACAAACCTACACTGAATTTAATAAAAAAGTAGCATAGTGACAAGGTAAAGTAGAATGCTTACAGCAAAATCAGATTGTAACATAGACCATAATTCAAACAGATATCTGTGATCACTGGTGGAATTTGGTGATGCTAGAAGTCTGCATAGGGTCTAAAGTTAAAGTACTAGATGTTGGCATTGGGTATTTTTTAATATAAACCATATCTATGCATCATGTAAGAGTGAAAATAGCCTTTACAAATATGGTCTTTATGTCTGCTTTCTTAGAATGTTGTCTCAGGTGATGAGTGTTTTACTTATTACTTTGGGTCTTTACTTTGGATTTGGTTTACTATTATTTGACATACAACAGAGCATAGAAGAAATGGAAGTGACCAAGTTATTTCTAAGCATGCCATAACTGTCATTTTGTCTCATGGTTTAGATTTAAATCACATTAATTTTAACTATTAGAGAAGCCTAATATTGCATACATTATTAGAAACAGTTTTTAACCCAATAAAGGTTTCCTTTGAGAATAAGCCTGTTCATTCTGATGTAGAATGGGGAATATTACTATTTCATTTAAAAGGAAAGAAAAATTTTATGCTAATTTGTGACTAAGATAGCAGTTCTAATTTGAATATGGCAATGTATTTCAATATAAAGTCTTGGGATAAATTGAGGAAGAGCATACCAATTCTGTGAAGTACATTCTACATTCCTAATGAATGCATCATAGGGAGACTTCCTTGATTTTTTATAGTTTCTGTAACTGGTATAGTTGATGAAATAATGATGAAAGCAATGATTTCAATATTGCACATCACTGCTAAAAATTGGTAGCAAGAATTCTGGACCATGGAGCAGCAAGAGCTCTGGACCTTGGAGGAGCACCTTAGTAACTTGATGTGTTAGTCAAGGAATTTAAAAATAGGATTTTTTTCCTTCAGGTCGTGCTAAGCAAGAAAAATGTGCTTTATATGTGAGGTTAGGTGACAGGTGAGGCTATCTAGGTTATGTAAACTACTAGCATATATGCTGAAAGCAATTTATTTATATTGCTGCAAATCTGTAACACCATTTACTGTCTTTCAGGCACTCATTATGTCTGTATTGATGAAACAGTACGTGCTGAAAGAACAAGAATGTGTTGCTGTGATAGGACACAATGCAAAAAAACCCAGCTCCAGAACACAAAAGCCCAGCAACTCTTCCTTCATTCCTGCAAATGTACAATTTGGTTGAATTGGAGGTAGTTTGTTTTCTCATATGACAGCTTCTCATTTATTTATTACCTTGTCTCTTGCTCTCTCCCAAATAATTATAAAAGTGCCCATAAAAAGATCTTGAAATCCTTCACATCAGGAAGTAGGCTGTAAACAAAATCTAATTTCAGAGCAGCTACATAATTGATCTGCCCAGGTGACGATTTCTTAAGATGTTGAAAACAATGGTAAATTATCTTGAAGGCAAGTGATTCTGTGCCCCATAATCATTTTATGTTCATGTCCTCAAGTGAAGTTTTGTTTCAGACTGAGCTGGGCAACTTCAGAGTCTCTTCATACTAACATGCATAGAGTGAACAGAGTGTACAGTTTTCCAACAGCTGCCAAAAAATAATTTTTAAAAAGTGTTTTGGCAGGATGTTGAACATGAATTTGAGCAGAATATCCAAAATTGCAATTATACTTTCTCACGGCATTTCCACCTTCCTGCCTGCACACAATTTGCTTTTTATGAGGTCTTTCACTCATCTCCTTACCTGTGAGTATTTACTAAAGGGAGACCAATGGCAATTTTGATTGTTTTTCCTGTTTCTCTTTAATAACAAGATATTAAATGCAAACAGAACTGAGGGCTATCTCTGACTCTTCCTCCAATATAAATTAAAACATTTCAATGCAAATAATGTTTCAGTAGAGGAGACTTGGGTGTACTGTTCCCATACTAATAGGTACACTGTTCAAAAAATATTAATAATAATTAACAAAATATTAACAATATAGTATAATTATCACTTTTCAGAAACTGCAATGAAAATCTTCTGCCTTAAATATATATAAATTGTATCTGCTTTTTGTTTTGGATCCTAACATAAGCAAGACTTCAGATGAGGCTATAACATTGTTCTGTATTCAGCATTGCCTTTAGGTATTTTCTAAATAAATAGAGTAGCCAGAGGGGATAAAAACTTATCCTAGCTTGCTGTAGTCTATGAAAATAAAGTAAGAAACAAGTTTACTTGACCAGCAATTTCATCTCAAATGGTGATGGATTCCAGCTGAAACTAAAAAAAATTGAAAGGTACAAACTCAGATTAAATTTTCCAATTCATGCAAACAGAGCACCTTGCCCTTGAGAGCCACAATTCTGCACAGACTGGACAAAATGCAACTGGTTAGTGGATAATGGTGGAAAACTGCCTAAATGCTGCTCCCCAGAATGGCTGCTGGTGTTGGCAGCAAGGTGCTACATGCAACAGTATCCAGTGCGACATGCAACAAATACTATGCACAACACCACTGTAAGATGTTGAATGTCAGAGAGAATGCCTAGGAATGCTCTTGTGAACATTTCTAGTAACAAAACAAAGCCCATAGTGAGCCACAGAGAATGCCTTTCAAGACATTTCCGCCCCCCCCCCACGGTTACCTTAAAACCTTAATTGACTAAAGATGTCTTAGAACACTGTCCTGGTAACAGATTTGTGAGGTATGTTGAGTATTCAGGAAGAGATCAATGATTTATGAATGTTAGCTTATTCATTCTTGAAAATGATTGTGCTTTATGCTGATAGGGTCACTCTTATAACCTTTACATTCTTAATGTTTTCCCTACTTTCTTTGGTGAGATCTCTAACATAGACCTACTTTAACCATAGCTTCTACTTCTTTGAACCAGCCAGCATTATTCTTTTTCTTTTTTTCTTACATAATTTAGTTCTCAGTTTGGAGTATAATCAAATTCTATTCTTTATTAGGCTGTAACTTGAATGCTTGTAATTTATGAGCTAACCAAATAAAAATTCTGGAGTTGCCACAGTATCTTATCTGTTATACTTAGTTTGCCATTGTAGATTTATAGAACATTGTAGTATGGCAACAAGACAGTTTTCAAGACTGTGGCAGACCAAGTGCATGAGCCAGACTTACTTGAAATTCAAATATACCAACTGAGAAATACCCTTTCTAAAACAGTGCAAAATTTAGCTAAGATACTTTTATTTCACAGGAACTGAGAACATTAATTAGTCAGGATTTATATGTTGTGCATGAAAATGAGCATAAGACACGGCTGAGTTTAAGCAACAGAAAATGATTCCATGTCATTTCTGCTAATATAATCTCCTGTTGACTGAATAAATAGAGACTGCTTTATCAAAAAACTCCTTTATGAAGAACCACTTTATTTTGGGATACAAATGTTCATATAGCATTATTTTTTAGGCAGGTGATTACTGGGGAAAAATGTGTAAATAAGTAGAAGACTGAAAAGACTCACTGATATTGCAAGGGAAAAGAAATGAGAAGTGGCATGCCTAATTATTCATTGTCTCAACAGCAGTCCTCCCAATTTTAGCTGGGAGTTCTTTACACTTATTTTGGAAATACGATAGTTAAAAACAAGCAAAACATTCCATTAGTAATTATATACTATTGATTTTTCCTTCTTCTGTAAAATACAAATGACAGCAAACAAAAGCCCAAATGAAATCCCATCCGGGAAAAGAAATCGTTAGTTCCAGTTTCCATTCATTTTTTTTTTTTTTTTTTTAATGTTTAGTTTCTGGTTTCACAGTTCTGTCAATAGCTGGTATATGAGTAAGATTGGAAATATGAAGCTGAACACTGATCTGTGAAGTCAATAGTATAATTTTTTTAGCCTTCTCTCTGACAAGGTCATCTGTTAGCTTCCATACTATTTCTTATACTATAAATATTTTATGTTTAATACTGAAAATTGTGCATATTGAAAAACAGTCTAGAAAACATGGCTAGCTTCTCTCAGCTATATAAGCTCAATCCATAAGAAGCTGATGACATAATTATGTGTATTATAGCAGCTTTCTCAGTACAAACTGAGAAAATAAAAAATTCCACTTTGTGAATTCTTAATTTGCAGGTTATTTATATTTGCAGGCTATAAAGTCATAAGTTTGTAAGGGTCTGTGTGAGCATTCCAAAGATGTATTTGTTGGACATTTTAATAACAAAGGCGTTTGAAGAAATACTTCCTGTGCAGCCATGATAATTTCTCATCTTCTACACATATCTCTAAACACAGTGAACATAATTTTCTGTCAGAGAGTACAGCAGGCACAAATGCTAAAAAATATCTTTTCCTACAAGATACTCCATATACTGGAGTTGTCTCCAAATACTGGAGACAACTCCGTTATGCTTAAGCAGCATGCTGGCATGGGATTCCTTATTTCACTATGAAGATTCATTGGAGTCATGCATCGAGGCACTCTATATTCTCAATGAAGAGAACTAGACATTCTCCAAAGCAGCTCAGAAAGCCTGCCTACAGAGTGTGGTACTGCTGAAGGACAGGCACAAGGATCTGCTTGTTGGCCTCCAAGCCTGCTCCCAACCTGCATCTGTTCCAGACTCAACATGCTCCCTTGAGTGGGAGCAAGCATTGCAAAGAGCAGGGCATACAGCATCAAAGGCAGTGGCAGTGTCTTTTTGCATAACCAATTAATATTTAGAGCACTCATGAAGGAGATGGGAAATCAGAGATGAAGACTTTTAAGTGAATGGAGAATCTTCTGTCAGATCATGAAGGCAATTATTCATTTTGAACACTTCAGAGTTAGGAAGTACTAGTGAACAGGTCATCTGGATTGCCATCTGGAACTGGGAACTGTGACTGGATAGAGTCTGTCAAATACCATTTTTTCTGCCCTTAAGCTATGAGGTGAATAGACTAAATCTTTTTAGACTTTGAGGTACATCAGTCTAGCAAATTTTCAGACTGTCTGAACAGAAAAGATTACCTATTTTTAGGTTCATATGCTAGGAAGAACTGACAAGAGTAATTAAGTTCATCTTGCAAATGAAGTTATCAATGCATTGGATTGCTTCTTTGCTGCCATGTGCAATCCATGTAAATATAGAGGTTTTTTTCTCTCTGCACTGTGAGCTCTCCAGATGTGAGACAGAAACACTCTACAGGCTTTATGTATCAACACTAGCAGGGTGCTGAAATCTGCTCGCTGAGCTCTCATTGGGGCCTCAAATATGGGACTTGGCTATGAAGATTTTATTAGCCCTATGCCAATCTTTTAGATTGCATAGGTCTCTACAAAAAGAAAAAAAAGTATGTAAAATGTTAAGCTAAAAACTTCTGTGAAACAAAAGAGAAGGTTTTTTTTGTACTGGTTGTTCACGGCAGCTTGAAAATCACAGCAAGCAAAAACGATAGAAGTAGCAAACTGATTGATGACTAAAAGGAATATTATATCTAGTGCCAGTGGCTTTTTCCAGTGGGTTCCAAAATGTCTGTAATTAGTAAGACTCTGGAAGAATGTGTAACCGAGGTCAATGCAGGTGAACATATGGGATGTTGATAATAAGGCTTCAAGAACCTTGTGACTGAATTTACTTCATTTGTATTAGATCCATGGTTACCACCCATGCTTGGGATATTTGCAGATCCATCTAAATAACCTGGGAGTATAAAAGGCCAAGTTTATACTTACTGGCACAAACTTTCTCTATTGCCAGCATGCCAGAAAGCTGTCTCTTTGTCACCGAAATACATGCTTGCCTTTTCTATGGCAGCCTAATACAATAATGGCCATACAAAAATGATTCTAGCATCCCTACTGAAAACTCTAGCTTGTGAATGCAGCGGTCAAATGAGAGGAATTATTGCAAATTCATTAGATTTATTTCCTACCATTTTCATTTGAAAATCTTTGCTTGGAATTAAATCACTATTTCTGAAATTTTTGACTTCTTAGAACAGCTGCTCTTATTTGGGAACCTGCCCAGTATCAGTGTCCACAGTAAAAGTTTTGGGAGTATTAACAGAGAATTACTAGCAGCTGTTCAATGTAAATTCTCACAGCACCAAAGTAAGGGAAGATAAAACTGAGACAATAAAGAAGTAAAACACAGGGTAAGTGGCAGATGCTAAGGCTGCCGAAGAATAGGATATGTTATAGATTTCCATAATGCAGTTGACTGCAGGAGATCCCCAAATTCAAGCTATCAGAATCAAATTTATTTTTATGCAGCAATAAAAGACCCACAAAGGAAGATGTTTTTTACTATGAAGTTTCCCATGATTCTCTTAGTCAATTAGTAAATTACAATAAAAAATGGGTAGCACTCCCAAGGTGCAAGGCTACAGGGAAAAAGACATTTGGCAATCAATATCTCTATTTTACTGTCTTGAAAAGAGGAGAAAGACAAATCCCATTACCATAGAGCTTGTAATTTCCGTTCTAGGCATGTTTGCAATTTCCATGCTAGTGTAGGAGAAACAGTCACAGATACATGAGGACGAGTGCACATAATAAAACCAGTATCCATTGGGAACAATCCCAGAATATGTGGGAGCAAAATATGGCAAATTCAGCCATGTATTCATTTTGCCAAAGAGCAGAGACTTGTGTCACAGCAGTTGTGGACTTTAGGAAAGGACTTAGAGGCAAAGGTAGTAACTTCTGATTAAGACTCTCCTTTATTTACGTGAGCTATATCATTGAAGTTGGGTGTGTAAAATCAGCTTTTAATTGATGAGACAGCTTGTTTCAAGGGCAATCATATTAGGCAGTCTCTCTTTCAAATGTACTGTTCTCTTCACTAAAATAGCAAATTCAAGGTGAGAAGAGAAAACAAAGTCAAGTCTATTTTTAATTCTGATATAAGAAAGTGTATATTCTGTCTATTCTGATATAGTCTATGGTTTCAGTAGGCATAGAAATAGGATGCTATAAGTTCATATTTATTCTCTCTTTGGTAACAAAGAAATGGTTTATATTTGTGCGCATATAACGAGGGTGATATATGTGTATATATGTATGTATGTATTTTCAGGCTATGTACTTCAATAAAATAGAAATGTACTTCCCTGTAGAAGACATTAACCTAATATTCATTTTAAAAGTCTTAATGACTGAAAAGGAGGACATACAAAGCTCTCAATAATCACTCTTCTGGAAATTGCTCTTCTGAAAAAAAAAAAAAAAGACTGTGTAAGGTCAAAAAGAGTGCACAGTTTCTTTGCAAAGGTTTGTGAGGTACTGATATATTTCTTCTTATATTTTGTACCACTTCAAAGCTGTCAAAGGTATGGATTAATTCTTTCTGTAGCTGAACATTGCCCTGGTCATTCAGACACTGATAACCACAAGCATACAAAGATCAAGAACTGAGTATGGTGCAGGTAAAAGCAATAAAGGACTGAAAATAGGGATTTTAAAAGGAACTCTTCTTTTTTTTTCTTCTGCTTTCAGAAGAAAGGCATGTTTTAGCAACACTTCTCATTCCTTACTCCAAAACAAGGAGAGCTAGAGTTTTCCAAAACAAAGTAGATTTCCTTCTAATTGCATAGAGCTTAAGTGCAAACGTTGGGGGGATTGCAGTAAAATTAACAGCTGACAGCTGTGTACTAGGGAGAATATTTCTTCACCCAAAAATAACATCATAAATAAGAAAACTTTAATCTTGTTAATAAGTATTTCAAATGATAAGTCCATCAGTATGCAAGTGGTAAAGATGGAATGCTAGTAAACATCAAGAGAATACGCAGACATCAAGAGAAATAGTGTAGATACTCAAACAAGCCCTTTCCACACATTTAAGTTTATGTGAATATAAATCTCTACATTCTCTGTCTTTTTACACCCTAATTTGTTTTGCTTTTTCATGTTTGCATTTTCTGTCTCTTTTTCATTTTCTTTCACTTTTCTATTGGAAGTTTGCAGTTGTTTTCTTACTGTTACCTTTATGGACTGTCTCTGTTGAGGAAGTTGCATTCAGTTGGTCAGAAAGGTCATTAGGATCCACAGAGTATTTATTCCTGTAAGAATGTGTGTTTAGCTAGCTGTATAGAGAATAAATGCAAACTACTATGTGTGCAGGGACATATGTATAATATGCTATTTTTATAGGCCTCTATCTGCATTAACCTTGTCTTTTACCAAAAACTGTTGTGCTGCTTTTGTTTGCTTGAGAGTGTATTTGGTGATCAAGATGCTGCTTTGTTTAAAGGCCTTACAGAGAATTACTGCTGTTCTCAATGTAGATGAGAAATCATATGTGCAAAAAGCCTTTCACTAATATGACATGAGGTTTGAGAGGTCTCATAGCATATTCTGTGTTTTTAATGGTGATATATCCCTGCATGGTACCTGATCAGCTTGCATTCCTTTGGTTAGTTAAATTTGGAGGTAATAATATTCTAGATGGAGATGGTCATGTTTCCAAATGAAAAGTGGAATTTTCACCTATACTGAAAGAGTAGATGCTGGGATATATTCCATGGAGACATCTAAGAAAATATACTTATTAGACTAAAAGTTTAAGAGCTCTTGGCTCTTCTATGCCTACAGCACACGATTATTCTCCCTTCACTCACTCCTTTTAGAGCTCAGAAAAAATACTGTGGGGATAGGTAAAAGAAACAAATCAACTTCTTGCAACTGGAAGTGGAAAACTTTAGTGACTGCTGCTCATAAAGCAGGTGATGCTGGCTGAATGACAGCATGTCAAAGCCCTCTGGGTGCTGCTTTGCATTGTAGTTGGTACCATAGTTGGATAACTGTTTTAAAATGGCACATACTATCTCCAGAAAAAAACGTGTTTCATGGTAAAGAAGAAGAGTGTCTGGTCTTATCCACAGTTCCTGGAATTGTAACAGCCTGAGTTTGAGTATCTATTCCTAAGGACTTCCATTACACGCCATAAGGTGGGGCCAAACTGTAGGAATGATGAACAAATTCAGATTCAAATTCTTCAAGAAACTTTTCCTTTCACTCCTTTAGCTGTTAGTATATTATGAAGCTGCTTTACTCACTTTGGACTTGTTAACTTCTTTATGTGCTGAGAAAATCTCTCTTGAGGCTATCATGATGAAGAATATTCACTGCTCTGCTTACTGAAGAATTTCAGTGTTATAAGTCTTCACATTTCTGGCAGATTGAGAGCAGTATTTCACCTGTTTATTTTATTCTGATGCTGAGTTGTGATTATATATATGATCAGTGCAGTGAGAGCTAACTAATCAATTGATTCTATTATATAATGCATCAAGTTCACACCTTTGCCTTGCAACTTGGCTAGCTTGTTTGGAATAGTGCCTATGAAGCTAATCTAAATTATCTCTGACTGTGTTTCTTCTTTTGTATGTCTTGTCAGAAATCCAAAAAGCATGCCCTTTTACAAGTCTTACCAATATATCTTCTTGCAAAATGCAAGTGTAGAGTGTAATCCTGTAAGACTTAAAAAGACTTCAAAATATTCTTCTCTCTAAAATTAGTATATTTTATATATTTAAAAAGCATCTGGAGTTTTCAGGACTTGCTAGGTTCTCTTTTTCTTACTATATACGCTCTGGCACCTTTATATTCTGATCATTGTTGTCAACGGCCTTAAGACAAGGTTATGTAAATTATATCTAACCTCCTTAATTACTGATGGGAAAAGGTATGGAAATAAATTCATTCATGATTATTGCTATGGCAGCAAGAGATGCCATTGTTTATATAAGTCTAGTAAAGTTGACAAAATTAAAAGCTAACAGAAAAAAAAGGGCAAAAAATGGCAAAAAAAAAAAAACCCACAGGTTCAGCTGAATTGAGCCTCACAACAGAGCTACTTTGAAAAATAATTTTCTTTTACTAATTGTTACATTCAGATTCCTGTTAGGAGCAAAAAGCAATACACCTTGCAGGCAAAGCTTAGATTTTAATGTTAGCTTAATCAAAATTCATCATGAAACATTGACATGAAGTTTTTCAGCTACTAATATACCATTTTAGTTTAAAATAACTCACTTAAGACCAATCTACACCTAATTCCTGGTGTTGATTCCTTCTTTTACTATTTTTAGACAACAGGCTCCCCTTTCCAACATACTTTCAGATCCAGAAGGCAACAGCACTACCATCCTCTAGTGGCAAGATGAGACCAAAATGAACTGCCACCACTAACGCTCTCCCTAGCAGGGACCCAGCATCAAAAAACTCCTGAGTCAAGAAAGATGTTTGGCGTTATTTGTATGTTTTATTAATATTTGTTTTCTCTCT
>JAUBOD010000090.1:106774-132839 GCA_032353885.1 Nothura maculosa | reverse complement strand
GGGGCTGAGACTGCCTCTTGCTCCCTGCGTTTTCTGCCTTGGCGGCCTTGGCCGCAGTTATGCTCCTCTAGGCAAGGGTCTCCGGTGTGTTGGCTCACTCTGGAGCCCTTCCTTAAGCGATATCAGTTTATAAACTGTTATAAAGGCCTTTACGTTGCCGCTTTTTCTTATAGCTCCCTGTGCTATTGAGTCAGAGGCACCTCTGTGTCATGAGCTGTAGCTGTGGCTGCCTTTCACTCCCTGCACTTTCTGCTTAGGCTCCCTAAGCCTCATTTCCTTTTCTCTGTGGAAGGATCTATAGTGTGAGATTCCGCTGCAGAGTCCTTCTCTTGGACTTTTGAGTTGAGAAGTGCCTATAATGTCTTTGAAGTTGCTTTCTTCTCTGCTGGATCTATTGCTTATTTAGTCAGAGCCATCTCTGGCTTATGGTCTGGGTCTCTGACTTTCTCCTGCTCCTCATGTTTTCTGCTATGGCAGTGTTGGCTGCAGTTTTGCTCCTTTAGGCAAGGATCTGTGGTGCGATCACCTCCTCCAGACTCCTTTTTTGGACATTTGAACTGAAAAGTGCATTTCATCCTTTTCAACATGCTAGGTTCCCTGCTGGCTCCATCTAATTTTCAGTCATACTCAACTTGCCTCCTTGCCCTTTCTGTCCTGCCAGCCTTGGCTGTACTTTTTTTTTTTCTAGGCAACGATCTCCAGTGTGAGCATCCACCTCAGAGCCCTTCTTTTTCTTTGTATTGCATCACAAAATACATCCAATCATTCATGATTTGGCAGAATAATAATAGCATTGACTCAATGTTTATATAAGCCAGGAATAGGGACAAGGAAATATATCCACTGACTTCCATGGAGAAAACATGTGCATATTAATTCTTATTGTGATCTAGGACTAAAAAAGGATATTATTATATTTTATAATGGATTTTCTTCATACTGTTAAGAATATCATAGCTCCTTTGTGTGCTTATATTTTTCACATTAGAATTATATCTTCAGATCTTTTAGGAGAAATGTGGTTTTGATAATGAAGTCCAGAAGATGCACTGAAATTGCCTCAGATTTTTCTTTTAATAGATTAGGAGTGAATAGTGACTGTTTTGTTCTTGCTGTGGTGAGGTCACACCTTAAGTTCAGTGTTCATTTTTTGGCTCCTCATAACAAGAAGGACATTTAGGTGCTTGAGCATGTCCATAGGAGTGCAACGAAGGTGGTGTAGGGGGCTGGAGCACAGACGTTGCAAGGAATGACTCATAGAGCAGGGATTATTCAGTCTGGAGAAGAGAAGACTCTGGGGAGACCATATCTCTCTCTACAACTCCCAGGAAGGAGGTTGTAGTGAGTTGGGTGTCAGTCTTTTCTCCAAAATAGCTACATACAGAACAAGAGAAAATGTCATCACATTGCACCAGGGGAAATTCAGGTTAGATATTAGGAAGATTTTCTACCCAGAAAGTGGTGAAACATTGGCAGAAGGTGCCCAGCCAAGTGGTGGAGTCACCATCCCTGGCAGGGTTCAAGAAACATGTAGACGAGGCACTTAAGGACATGGTTTAGTGAGCATAGTGTCAAAGGGCTTATGGTTGAACTTGATGATCTTGAAGGTCTCTTCCTACCATTGGGATTCTGATTCTATAATAAATATTAATTTGTATGCATATTATAAGATTTGCAAGCATCATGTGTGCAAAAGCATTTGTCAGGCACTGTTAGTATACCTATAAATCTTGAAAATAGATGTTACGTGCAAAGACGTGTTTGAAGTTTTGAGTATCTGAGCAAGAGGCTTGTTTAGTAATCAGCTCAGTGTTTGAATGCTCGTGAAATTATTTTATACAAGTTTTTCTATTGCTGTTATCACACTGTTTGAACTATTTGTCACCTTAAGGGGCATTTCTGGCATTTTCAATGTAAGGTAAATTTTCCTTTTCTTTCACCCTTGCTGTGGAGGAAGCATTGGGAATTTATGCATTTTAACCTATTAAAAACTAGCACAAACATACCTGCTCTCTCTGTGAGTTAGCCTGTACCTCTGTGCTTCAAAGTCCTCTTTCTGTGATACTGAAGTGTCTCTTCTGCTGCTTCTCTGTTCCTAAGCTGTTTGTAGAGTTGTACTGTCAATTATATCAACGAACCATTTTAGATTTTTTTTTTTAAATACTGTTTTAAATGTAAGTTATCCCCATAGCACATTATGGCAGCTCCTACCCCTATACAGGCAATTGAGGGTCAAGACTTTATGTGAAGAAGCACTTGTGGCTGGCAAAGCAAGTATCATCATTGAAGTATACATATTTATACTTTTATATATATATGTAAGTATATATATTTATATACTTTTCATACATGTATGAAAAGATGGATGAATATAGCAGTGAATAAATACATGCAGGTTCTATAGAAAGAATAGATATTTCTGGCAGTTAAATTGATTGCCTTCACTTTGATAAAGCTGAATTTGGCAAACCATCTAAGAGGAAATTACTGTGACCAATATTCATTATAATGAAAGCATGGATCAGGGTTACTGTAATATTCTAATTAAAAATATACTGTAGATTTTCTACATAGATCAAAAGGCCACTTCAGAAGGGAAAACATGTTTACCCTTGTTTAGGCTAAACAAAACAGTCTTTTAACAATTTGCCCAGAGCACAATAGACATGATGTAATTAAATTCAATAGCCTTGTAGCCATAATCATTCTAAACCAAGAAACATGCTTAAATATCATAAATCATTTGGACAAGCAGGTATATTCAAAATGTGAAACTTGCATACTTTAAAAAAACTTCACTTTTTAATTGTTTTATATGAATAAAATTTCTCTGTATTAGTGAAGAACTATTGTGAATTAAGTAATAATTTGCTCCCTCTGAAACAAATCACTAGGTAATACTAAGCAGACAGTAAATATGTGCGGATCTCTGTTTTGTTAAGAGAACCTTTCCCATTCCTCAGCTCTCCTTAACGCTTGCTTTTGTATCAGATAAACTGCAAAATACAGCAGGAAGTTATAAGAAAAAACAAGTATGACACTTGACCTGAAGACTTGCAATCTTGTGTAAAAAATAATCCATGCAGCAGTGTGGTTATTCCATTTCTGTTTTTCCTAGTTGGGCCTCATGCCGTACTTAGAAAACAAGCACTTGTTTACAATGGCTTCCTTTTTGTCCCTTGAAATCAGTGATGGCAAAATACTTGTCTCATAATGAAGAGCATCTCCCTTCTCATCTGAGCAATAGAAAGCAGGTGATATTTTTAGGGGTATTTAATTTGGCGGAAAAATACAAAAGAAAGGTAACTTTTGGACATGCAGCTGGTCCAACAGCTAGAACTATGACATGAAGGGGATGTTTTTGCCTGAGGAAAAGAAGCAAAAACAGTAAACAGGAGACTGGTTTGCTCTCCCATGTCTTACAAAGCTTTTCATGGTGCCACAGGGCCAACCTGATGCTTCTGTTGCCATTCTTGCCTCCCTGTACACAGTCATCCACCTTCCATGTGGATCTGCCTGACATGCTACTTTGTCCAAGTCATTTATTTCCTAAGTTGGAGCTAAATGGGTAAAGTTTCCAGAAAGTTCTAACTTTTACTGTTGTGTCTTCCACATCTTTCAATTTTAGTGAATGATAAATAGGCCAGTCCCAGAGGTATATGAGCCCTGGCTGCAGAACTACTTGTCTGCCAGGCAGAGAAGATCTACCCACTAGTACTGACCATATTGCAAGAACCTCTGTGGTTCCTATTGGGATTCAATTAAATGCCTAGTATGGGAGAAAGCAAAAAGTGTGTGACTAGCAATTCTCCCCATTGCTGAGTTAAATCCTGTTCCTTAAGGGCTGCTCCTTAACTCCATGCCTGTGATCATATTTTTTACTCCTGGGCATGTGATCAATGGAAACAGGACTGTTACATGCAAAGATATATTCCTAATATCCAGACTACTGCTGATTGGGCAATAGCTGTCTGTCATGCTGCCTCGGTAGCCCCAGAATTACCAAGAGCAAGTCAGCTGTGTTCAAAGCACCTTACCACTAACATACGAAGAACAGATTCTGATTTTGGAGCTGTATCTCACATAATGTGAGCCTTACCTCACATAAAAGATAGTTATAGTGACACTCTTAGCACTACAAGTATTGCAGATCCTCTTTCATTTAGGGTTGGGTTGGAGATGTTAGGTATCATGCTTTAAGCAGTGTCCAACTCCATACAGACTACTAAAATTCTAAACTGATACATAATGCTATTGGTCTCAGCCAAACAGCGCATACTCAGGCAAATTTTTCCAGTGGACAATAAGAGGGGAGGAAGGAAAGGCAATGGTGCCAAGCAATGCAAACAGGCACAGATTATTAAGCTTTTGCAAAAATCTAACTAAACCCAGATTTGTTGTCTTTGACATGCTATGCTAACAAATTTTGTTAACTTGGTCCTGAACCCTTTCTTATGTTTATGGTTTGACTTGCAAAATCACTGTGCCTTTCTGAATAATGATCTGTAAATTTCCTTTTAATCTCTTTCGCACTTCAACATCAGTATTTGTATTTCTGAGAATATGCATTGCTATAAAGAATGCTATACTGCTCAGGATAATGATATGTTTCTGTTTGCAAAATTACTTTTCCCATGACAAAATCATTACTTTTTTTGCTATTGTAGAATTTGTAACACTGCTTTCTGCATAGGAGCAAATTGTATCCCTGTGTCAACAACATGCATAAGGACCCTTTTTCCCTTTGTATACAAAATAAGTAGTTTTTTTTTCTATTATCTACAAAAGCACTTTCACAGTAGTGCCTTGATGAAGAAAGATAACCAATGGTGAATATTACATACTACGTGTTTCCAATTACCTACCTGACTTCAGGCCTTTAGATCTCCAAAATCTTCTCAAAGAAGACATGAAAGGTTTCTAATGTTGTTTCTTTTGATGCTTATGTTTGTTGCTTTTGTTCAATCTCTATCCTAAAAATAAGAAAGATTTTATGAAGTACCTAAGAAAATTAAGAAAATTAAGTATTAATTATTAAGAAAATGAAGTACCTAAGAAAATTAAGTATTAAAACCATGTTTCAAGTCAAGAGCTTGACACCACATTTGTTTGTGCCTTTGAAAAATATTGTTGTTTCATTAGAATACTAATGACAATTTAACACACTCTAGTCCCACAAAGTGCCAAGATCATCTGAAGTGAGATTTGTCACGCACTGTATTCCCGCGAAGGTTAATGTCTGTGATGATTTGATATCAATCTGTGTTAAGTAAGTTTTAGTGATTTTGATGTAAAATTAAATATAACCTCTAATCTTAAGAAACAGTTTAGAGGAGCTGAATTAGTAAGATTATGTTTTTTTATGCTCTTTCACCCCTCCTGAAACCTGAAGTAAATAACTTTTCTAAGCGTGAGAGATTCCAAGGATGGCTCAAGCTGTTGTACACAGCAATTGTCAACTGACCTAAATTTTTAAACTCCAAGATTGAATTTTGCTAAAAAGTGTTACAATATTGTCAGTTTTCTGACAGTTGCTCGGCATCTGCTCCAAGCTGCAGCAGCCTTGGAGGTCCCTTGGTGGCAGTCAGGTGCAGTGGCTTGCAAACATGAGTGGTGCTTGGGGCAGCTGTGCTTGACGACAGGGGTCCTCTCTTTAGTCTCTCCTGGCTTCCCAGGGAGTGAAGGTGACAAGCCTGGTGGACTGCCTGCTAGGAGTTCATGTTGTTCCTGAGCTCAGGAAACTGCCTGGGAAACTCACCCAGAGGCCCAGCATTTATTTTAAGCAGATGGGAGAATTTCCGCTGTTTCCTTGGTTGGGAAGAGCTCTGCAAAGCAGGTTGCTGTCAGGGTGCAAACAAGAGGGTTCCCATGGAGGAAAGGGAACAAGGATGGTGAGGTTGTGTTAATGAGAGAGATGAGGGAAAGCTGACACCCGGCACTGCAACACGGTACTCTCTCAGTCCTTCCAAAGGCCTTGGAGGAGGGAAAAGCCACTGGGCAGCCTCCTCGCTGCTTTTGCAGGCAGCTGGAATGGACTGTGGATGCTGGGAAGTGTGGCTGAACTGGGACCTTGCTGGGCCAAACTGGTTGTCAGAAAGTGAGAGGAAGAAGTGACTGACTGCGAGGCTTATTTGAGACAGTGTGAAATACTGAACAGTTAAATTATACTTATGTGACCTTGCTTTGAAATTAACTGTTTTATGAATGAGGAAAGGAGAAGCTAAGAGACTGAGAACACACACTGAAATCATGATTTTGAGGCAAAGCTATAATCTAATTACAACCTCAAGTTGAAATGATGCAAGCCTTAACTTCAAAGAACTGACCATCAGTGATGTCACCTGAGACTATCATATAACATGGGGCTTTACTCCTGAGATGATATTCTCCTGCTGTCTAAGATGATTGCCTCTCTTGCCAAAATAGCTTATTCAGTACTATCTTACAGAGAGCACTTGTATTATACTACAAGGTTGTTAAACTTTGTAGGTAAGATATTTTTCTTTTTTCTTTCTTTTTCTTGGGGGTAGGGGGCAATGTGATGACTTACAATTTAGAGAAAAATGTTTCTGACAGGGAAGAAAAAAAAAAAGGAATATTCCACAAAGATTAATCTTTGACAATTTTTGCTTTCAGTGAGGAAAGGTTATTTCTCCTGGAAATAATGCAAGCCTTAAAACAGGATTTTTTACTTTTACATCCTCCAATCCATAAGTACCCTTAACAGAAAGATTTTGCAGCTTAATAATGCCAGTGTGGTATGGTATTTCATTCCTTCTCCACAGGTATTTCATTCCTTTCCCAGTCAGGGTGTAAAGCTTTGCCTTGCACCTTCAGATAATTTTTGCTACAGTGTTAGAACAGCTGTGTCTACACACATAAATATATTAGAACAGACAGACTATTATAGCCTTGTAAATATTGCTCAAAAGAGGGGGAAAAAGATGTCCGAGAACCTCTGTTTAAAAGAAGCTAAAATTTTATTGTTTAGTCTTGGACATTTCAAGAAAGTGAAGAGACAGGAGACTTTGTTTTTGTGTAAATCTTGAAGTGACAATGAAGTTTATTGAAATTTACAGAAATGATTGGGGTTATTTTCCTGTAGAGGTGTGTTTTTGCTTCAGGAACTTCTTGTACCTCTTTGAGGAAACCTGAGGGCAGATGTGTGTGACTTAGTTTCCTGTCAGTTCAATGATTCTAGTTATACTTTAAAGAATGTAGTATGTAAGTAGTAGGACTGCACTGAATTGTACAGACTTTAATAGCAGCTTTCCAAAGCGGTGATAGGTCAAGCTTGAGTTGTCACTTAGAAGAGGAGTTCTGGAAAATAAGTTTAGCAGATGTTTAGGCAATCACTTCATCCATGTAGTCCGTTCTGCAGAAATACTTTTTTCTCCTCGCAAAGGGTGAAAAAAGTGCATTAGTCATTTATTGCTGCGTAGGCCCACAGTCATGTAGCACTCATTCATGAAAGACCTCTACAGTTAATTCAGCTTGTAAAACTGGAATGATATAACCTTGAAAATACATGAAGTATGAGATAAAAATTGTCCTTCTAAAATTAGGGACGCAGTTCGTTTTTTTCACAGACGTCATTAAAGGCATTTGACACTTAATGGTACAAATACTCATTTACTTAAATATTGTAACATCATTGGCATGCTTTCATCAGCTGGAATTGCAGTGATGTTACTTCTAACAAACAAGTTTATTCTGCATAGCTTTATATTCATACCAGAAGCACTCTGAACTGTGATAAGGTTAGTAATATGGAGAAAAGAAAAAAAAACAGAAGCAATCAAAGGTAGTATTATGTACAGAATGTGTTGTTGCTGTCATTTCAGGATCTTAATATACTTATCTCTGTTGATTCTACAAGGCCCTCCAAAGAAAAAAAATCAAAATGAATCAGAATACTGGAGAAATTAGCTTTTGTGTCCGATGCTGATATTGCAACCCAGCCTTTTCCTGTTGCCCTGTCTCCTGAAGCGCAGGTACAGCACATGGTGTTGCTGTGTCACACCGCAGGAGATGGAAGTGTTACTGGCTATGAAACAGGTAGTGTCTTCACTGAACTTTCATTTCCCATTCAATACCTACAGGACAGTAGAATTTCCCCTTTGGATATCCTGCCTCCTCACATCACTGTTTTAATCCATGGCATTGCCAGGGAGTAGGGACCAGCTGTCCTGCAAGTAAGTAGTGGAGGTTCCCCTTGGCGGGCACTGACAAGTGACACCACTGACTTGGTGGCAGTCACCATAGTCAGACAGAAACCAGTGATCACTGTGAAGGTGCAGACCCACGGTCAGGCTCTCAGCCCAAGGACCGCTCTGCCCGTGGCCAGGCAGGGCCCTGTCTGCGACACACTAGGAGCCAGAGGGCCACAGAGCAGAGGTCGAGCTTAAAAGCGGCTTGCATGTGTGTCCAGGCCTTGTGCAGCACTGCTGGGCACAGCATGTCCCTGGCCTGCAGGCTGAGAACAGTCCTCAGTCGTGCCACCTCATGCTGGCCCTCAGCCTTCACCCATGCAGATTTGCTCTAGAGGCACATGGCAATTTGTGTCCTGTGTAGTAATTCATACAGCTGACATCACTCAGCTCTTCCACATGAAAAATAGCCCATCATTTAAACTTATTTGTGGCCCCTACTTGTTATAGGTGCTTACCACAAAGGAGCAGAACAGATAAAATCATTGTAAAGTATGGTAAGTATTGAGATAATTCTCCAGGGTTGGCAGAATACTTCTCACCAGTTCAGCCTTTGGATGGCTTAGTCCAAGTGGATTTATACGTGGTAGTTTGTGACCTTACCCTCAGTGCTTATGTATTAGTTCAGTTCTGACTTCAGTGCAACTGCATTGAAATGCAGCTTCAGCTTCATTCCCAGCTACAGGGGAAGGTGGTTTCTTGAAACTGAATCAAATCATCCCATGCACTGAGAAGGGCTGCACAGTATCACTTTCAGATACAGTTGTCCAAACCGTACAGTTGTCCAAACACTGGTGGGTCTGACAGCACACACATCTTGCTTGTTTAAGAAGAATTATTTTATTGTTACAATAGTCAGGAAGACAGTTGTGTCCCTTTGTAGGACCAGAGGAGAAAAAAAAAAAAACACTTGCTAGCATTAGGAAAGATAGATGGAGAAGCAGGGTTTGCACATGCAAAAACTATGTGCAAGGAATAGGCACTCAAGCATTTAAATGAGGCTGTGCTTGAAGGCAAAGGGCAGAAGGAGATTCGGAATGATGTGTAGTGCAACAGTGGATGGTTCATCACTAGCCCTATGGAACAGCAATACCAGTGCACCACCTCCTCCGAACAGGCTGCATGTTTTGCTAATTAAATGAATTGAAAGTAAACAGCGTTAATAAATGCTATAGAAAGTTGGGAGTAAGTCTAGGGAAAGTGTCACCTAGGGATGAGGCACTGAGGGAAGTTCATTTGGAAAAAAATCCAAATGTTTTACTGCCTTTCTGTGTTTTTTACATTTAGTCATCAGAGTTTCCAGTTACATCCCATAGAGGGGGTAGGGAAGTGTCTCTAATTCTGCTCTTTTGGTGCTAATTAAAATAGGGAAATTCCAGTGAAGCACACATGGTTGAAGCAGTATGAGCAGTCAAACTCAGAATCTGCTCATATAATTTTTATAATCTACTCACTTTACTGGCACTACTAATCTAAATCTTCTACTGCTTGTAAATACGTAGTGTGGATTTTTAGGGCTTCTCTTTTCCAAGTAAGATAATTCACGTGCTGGTCAGGAATATAAGCTTGATTTGCATTAGAAAAAAAATAGCTTTGGTCTTTTCAAACCTGATTTGGAACATTTGTTTACTTGACATTTTCCAGCACTCTTGAGTGCTGTTTTGTGTCTTCCCATCTATTTTCAAACTGCTTGGTTTCTCTTTGGCCCCTACATTGGCTTTTCTATCAGCGCCAGGGCAAGAACTCACAGAGCAGGAGGCAGTTACGCTGATGCATGCAGGGGAATGGAAAGGTTGGTCCCAACACCCACCTTGACTGAACTGCACTTTGGCCATCATCTCTGTCCATGTGGACGCAAGAGTCAGCTAACAAAGGTAATGTAATATTCATCCCCAAATGGTTGCTGATTGGAAGAGGTAAATGTTTCCCTTTCGAGAGCACCACCATCTCACTTCAGAGCCTGCATCTGTAGGATGCTGCTTATGAAAAACTGAGCAGCAAAGTGCAGGGAACAAGACAGACCTTTGCTAAAGAGGCAGGAGCTCTTTGACTGTTTGTAGCTTTCTGTGACCTCAGCAGGTCTCCCCAAACATAAACCCTGCTGTTTCATTACAGCAGTGAGCAGATAGCCCGGTGCATGCTGTTATTGTGCCGCTGCTCCAGGTTGTGCACACGCTCAGACAGCTGCCCAATTACAGCTGTTGTGCTTGAAGCAACAGTGCAGTAATTAAGTGTCTGGAGGCAAGGTAGGAAGGCAGCAGTTCAGTATGATGAGAGGTGAGATGAAATGCCGATGTTAAAAAGACTTTTCTATCCAATCAAGTGATTGCAGGATACCTGAGCTGACACTAAGCTCTGCCAATGACATGCCGGATTGCATCCTGGAAGAGCCTTGCGCTGGTTGGTAGTGTCCTAAGGGATGGAGCCATTTACAATTCCTTCCGAGGCTTGCCCTCCCCCTTCCTCATCTCTTCCCACGTGCTGTGCATTGAAAAAGGAAGGTAACACTAGATTATGGCTTACAAATTGTGAAGTTGAGGTTTGGAGTGTGTGGAGGGGAATACTCTAAATACAGTATTTGTTTTGTTAAAATATCTGCATGTTTGTAGGGATTTGTTTGGGGAGGCTGTTAAACCAGAGGCCTCTTACAACTGTCTGCTCCCTTCATTGCTTTCTGGAGGCACGTGGTGTGACCATGCATTGGCATTAGCAGCTTGCCTGCTTCTACTCAGACAGGGTGAGGACATGGTAATTGCTGGATAAGGCAGCTCATCCCCTTCCCTGACTCCGGCTGATATCCTGCAACTTCCTGAACTTGGTGGACTGTGGTGCCTTTGGATTAGTTTCCTTTTCATCCTGATTCCATTTGCCCTGCATTTGACTCTCTTGTCTAATCTGTGTTCTATATAAGAGGAAGTCTCTGGAATCAGAACAAGAAAAATAAACTTGGCTCAGAATTCCCATGAAAAAATAGGCTCTTCCTGGTTTCTCTGCTGTAATGCAGGAAAGTGAACTTTTCTCTGAAGGTGCCTGTGTGCTGCAGGAACTGTATTAAACACTTAGTATTGTAAACATAGACAGCAAATTAGTATCTGTTAAAGCTGGAATAGATGGTCCCTGTTCTTTTTTCTTTTTTTTTTTTTTTCATGTTTATAGAGATGTCTTTCACTCTCCTAGACCGTGGTCAGACATGATAAAGCAAAGTGAATGACGCACACACACACGTGCACAAGAAAACACACTTAGAAGTACTGTCGCTTCTGCAGTTTGAGTATTTGGGGTATTTATTTTATTTATTTATTTATTTAGTCCTATAGTCTGACCCCCAGAATAGTCAGCTGAATAAAAATCAAAGATACCTAGGTGGAAAATAGGTTTGTGGGGGGCAGGAAGAAGGGATTGTTCTCAGAATATGCTCTCTCAGCCTTCTTTTCTCCTTTGTTCTGATGCCTGAAAGAAGAAAAACCTGTTTGAAGATGCTCTTCTGGGGCTTAACATCTCTCTTCTTTTGCTTCCTGTCAGTTGTTCTTTCACATAAGCCTTGGATCAGCCCTTAAAGCAAAGGAGAAAATCTCATTACAGAAAGCATAAGAGGAATACAGGGATATGGTTATTGTTTCAGCAGTTTTCACTTTTTACTCCTGCATTGTTTTCATTATTTTTAATTCCCTTCAAGCCAGAGCTTTAAGCGCCAGAATTTGCAAGGTGGTGTATAACTGCCGTGAGGCTACGAATGCTTTTTACCAGCATTGAGCTCATTCCACTCTTGAGAAAGCAAGGACTAACCTCCATGCAGCTATTTCAGCCCTCGGAAAATGCCTTCTTCACCTCCCAGCAAGGAGAGCGACAGCAGGAGACAATTCCATGTGTTTATGCTACACCTCTGCCTGGTAGGGCTTAATGCAGTGCTTGGAAATCAGAGCATCTCCTCAGACCTGCTGACTGAAGCAGCCACTCATCATGATCATGATCGTGTTGCAGCCCTTGGGGCTACACTGTAAGAGGCTGAATCCTTTACATTGCCTCCGAATTCACCCAGCAGATCCTGGGAGACATCTCTAACTCCTTTTGTATTCCTTATGAAGCAACTGGTCTTTTCCATGGACCAAGGATTACACAGGTGATACCAGCTTTCATTCTCTGAATCCTTAGAGTCCTTAGAGTCCTCTGAGGCTTTTTTTTTTTTTTTGCATTTCAATTATGGGAAGCATACTATAATTAAAATGGTGTTAACAATCTACTGTGAATAATTTATCTTCAGATTCTCCTATTTTGTCTCTTAGGAACATCTCTGAGTACACTGACTTATGTTTACTCCAAAAGAAGTTTATCATTCCTTTTAGGAAGTGTCTATCCTTGATGATTAATAGTTAGTGCTACCTTTCATCTGTTTGCTGTTTTGATTCTGCTTATCCTTGATAGGCCAGAAAAGCCTCGTTGGGGGCTTCCTTTTGCTTAGGATAAACAAACAAGAATTTTGACAGGAGTCATCTTTTGTCACTGTAAAATTTGTATGGAAATAGACTTGTTTGTCACTTGTAAGTAAGTATCTGGTCTGGTCTCAGTCTCATGACTTTAATCTACTACAGGCAGAAGCAGAAGCAAGTGGGATGGGTGGGCTACAAAGGTCAGTGAAAAAATCAGTCAGTAGTTAATGCATTATCAACTTTTGGTAAGAATATTGTGACTGGAGATTTTCAACCAAAAAATAAGTAAACATTTCTGTTCAGTTTTGTAAAAATAAATTTCTTCCATACTAATGTCAATAATCTTTAAAAAAGAGTTTATAGTCTAGATAGTCTCATCCCTTTGCTGCAATGCAGATTTTGCAATACAGATAGTCTAACTTCTTTTTAATTACTTGACACCTTTGTTTCCCTTTCAGTGATCTTAACTGATCTTTTGTTTAAAATCAAGTTCTGAGATATTAAAAGTCCGTACCTGCTGTTCAATGGAAACAGATGACTTGGTACGCACAGAACGCAGAGCAGAAAACTTAATATAACAAACCTAGTTAAAGAGCATTGTATTTGAGAGGATTTATCACCATAAATAGTATAGCAATATTGGCTTCAAAAATATCATCAAATTATCTGCAGTAGTATCACAGTTCACACATCACTAGGACTTCCTCTCCTTTGTCATTGCTGGAATAATTTAGCTATTTTAAGTTCCTGATTCTCAGTTCTACATTGGGACATCTTTAGATCCACGGCCAAGACAAGAATTGCATAAAACAGAATAGTTCCACTGAAATCATAAGGTGTTTTTTTTTGATTTTGATGATGGCTCTACCTATAATTAGGATGCTTTTATTTGTCACATTTTCTACTTTGGATTATGCAATGCTAATGTATAAAGAGGTGCCAATTTCTTCACATCTACCTTACAGACCTGACTAGTGTGCGGTAGTGTATTTCTTATATGGAAATAATCTAAAAATAAGATTTTTTCTCTCCTTTTTAGTTTAAAAAACAATTATCAACAACAATTATTAATGCAGTGGCAACATCTGAGCCACCTGGAGGGGTGGATTTTTTTTCTTTATTTTTTTTCTTGCTGTATTTAAGTCTAATTTCCCTGTGAGCTCTTGTGAGGATCAAAAGAAATGCCCTTAGTGGGAATAAAAATGCCTTCTGTGGGAGTGGAAGGTTCTGAGATGGTTCCATGTTAAGGGCAGAAGTGCCGTAAAGCAACTGCCTAAGTGGTAAGTAAGGTAATGTGTATCTGTCTTCTTGCTCCTTCCTCATTGCACTGAAAACATAGAAAACCTGTTTTTATAATGCTTTGAGGAATATGTGAGAAGATAGAAGGAAATGATGAAAACACAGGAGGAGAATTAAAAACGCAGACTGCAACAGATGTTGCAAATATGGCAAATGTTATCATTATATTTTTCTTCTACGGTTTTTGAGATGACTAGATCCCAAATGTCAAAAATGTGTTTTTTCTTGATTGTTATCTAAGATCGTTATTACTACAATTAAATTGATGAATAGTGTATTCTTTCTGCCCTCCCTTATGTTTAGAACTATACAAACATGATTTACAATCACACTATAGCGAAACACTTTATGGTGCATGGTGTTTTTAAAAGGTATATTGCTTGTGACCCCTTGTTGTTACTCAAGTACGTTCTCCAGGTACAAACACTAGGATTTTTATGTCGGCACTGCAGTGCCCTATGGACCCTATGCACACTCCATGGAAAGGTGACACTCCTAGATCCCAGCCAGCAGTGAAGCACATGTAAGCATCCTCAAGCAAAAAGGTCACATCTAATTTGGTCCTGCAGATTGCTCCATCCCAAAGGCATCCCTGGGGAATTCTTTGTGGGCAGGATTAGTGAATTGTCCTATCCTCATGCCTAATGTACACGTAGTAGTATAAGAGCAGACATTTAGTTTGTTAGTTCTACTAAGAAAGGCTCTCAACTTACTAGGTTGAGAATTTACTTAGCCAGTAAGTTCCCAACAAGTTTGTACATAGTGTAGAGGCCATGCTAAGCACCAAGGGTTTTCAGAAGTTCCCTGTATGGGTGCAAACCTAATATGGAATTTACAGCAGCCAATGGTTCAATTTCATATTAGTTTATTTTACTATACTCTAATATGTACCACGTATGGTTCAGCTGGAGTACAGTAGTTTTGTTTATTGCTAGGAAAAAATAATACATCATCTAAATTACTTAAAATAATCATAGAACAGCACGGTATATGTTTTAGCAAGTCAGTGGAGTGGACAAATAAGGACAAGCTAGAGGACTATGAGGACAAAGAGCATTATGAGAATGCATTGTCCCAAGATCAAAGTAATTATGAAGTCTATTACAAGGATGTGTTTCCTGCCCCTGTAGTAAAACCAGACAATTCCCTAAACAGCCCAGTCTGGACTTTGAGTTGTACCTGCCAACCACCTGGAATGAAAATATAAAACCAGCTTCGCTTAGATCAGAATCTGTCTAGCCCAGTGCCCATTATCCTCTTGCCAGAAATGTCTATGAGTAGACGCCAAAGGACAAGGGAAAAAATACTGTTTTCCCCTTCACACCTTCCATTTTCTCAATTCCTCTTCACTTTGGGGAATGTCCTCTGCTTGATCTGATTTATTTATTTTCAAAGACCTTCCCTTTCAAATACCTCTCTAATCTCTCCTTAAGTTTGTATGAGCTTGTGGCACCATCAACATTACTGAGAAAGGAGTTCATAGATTTCGTTGTAAGGGCGTAAAAAAAAAACATTTAGCTTCTCTGGAAACCAGTTCCTGCCAACTTCATTTGTCAGCCCCTCATTCCCATGCCCATGCTGGAAGGGGAGGTGAGCAACTGATCTCTGTCCACATGAGACCTCTCCATGACACTCATGACACACTCATAACTCTATAGATTTAGCATCTTTTTAAGTGAGTTTTTGACAAGTGCTGTCATTTCCTCTGGCAGAAGCCTTTTCTCATGATTGATCATATTCTTGGGCAGCCCTAAGTAGGAACAAGGAGGGCTGCAACCTGCAAGCAGCCTCTGCACGTGGCCGTTGTAAAATGGCTCCTTCGTGGCTGTTGTCAAATGGCCGCCGCCGCTGGCCTGGCCCACCCAGGCACCTCTGATTGGCTGTTGCTGCCACAGGCTCTGCTGTGACTGGTTGCTGGGCAGGCTGGGGAGAGGGGCTGGGGGCGGGCCTGGAGCTGCCCGGCCCGGCTGCCTTGGGAGGGCAGGGGCAGCCCCAGAGAGGCGAGAGAGCCCCAGGGCAGCCCACAGAGAGCCCAGGGAGACCCAGAGCAGCCCACAGAATGGTGAGAGAGACCCAGGGCCGCCCACAGAGAGGTGAGAGACACAGGGGCTGCTGCAGCTGTGCAGGAAGGTGAGCTGCTCTGTGCGGTGGCAGACAGGCCGCCCCAGGGGACAGGGTGGCCCTGGTGGGTCGAGGTGCTGGGCCAGCCATGGCCATGCTCAACACGGAGCACCCTCTGCTGACCATAAGCGCCGTTCACTTAAAAGGGGCCTCACTTGTTTGCGTCGGCTAAAACATGACCTAATATATAGCTATAGGAAGTTCCATCTCTGTGTGAGGGAGAACTTTCCTGTGAGGGTGCCAGGGCCCTGGCACAGGCTGCCCAGGGAGGCTGTGGAGTCTCCTTCTCTGGAGATCTTCCAAACCCGCCTGGATGCCGCCCTGTGCCCCGTGCTCTGGGTGTCCCTGCTGGAGCAGGGGGTTGGACTAGATTATCTCTAGAGGTCCCTTCCGACCTCAATCATTCTGTGTCATTCTGTGTGATACAAGAAATGGATAAAGAACTGATACATACCTTAGGATCCTCTGTGTTTTCAAATGTATGTGTGGCCCTGTTTTTTTCACTTTTTGTAAAGCAGGTTTATTGCTGCTCTCCTGCAGTCAGAGAAATGAGGGGAGGCTCTTTGTGCCGCACTGCAACTGAAGCAGAGCTGGAGAAATAGAGGCCAAAACATTTCAAAATTACGTTGCACATTCTCTAGTCAGAAAGAGCATCTGTGCAGTAAAATGAGATGCTGCAGTCCCTTTTCCTACACTGGCTTAACTGTCCCTGGAACCAGTGGTATAAATAAAACCAATTTACCATAGTAGAACTGTGGCGGCATAATGCTGTCCCTTGCAGCATTAGCCCTTTCCGTATTCCAGAAGAAATTCATTTGTTTTTAGATTTTTTCCGCCAAACCTATCAGCTCGAGATGGACATTGTACTGGCATAACTGCATTATTTGCCAGCTCAAAGCACAGCACACACACTTCCACATGGAATATTCTGCTTAAAAATACTATGCTGTTGTTGCACTTGATTTTTTTTCATTTCAGTGCAACTGGCATCACCCTAATGACGTATCTGGAGAACTAATTATAAATACTTCTGTTGAATTGGATAAGTACATTCAAGCAGTATGTTGCTGATTCACTGTAATATTAAACTCTTTCATTTTTTTTTCTAAAAGGTCACCCGTAGTAACACACGTGCATTCAACTTTCGTTTGTACCTTGTGATCCCAATACCACACACTTCCTTCATAACATACCATGGAAAGTGTTACGGTACTGACTTTCATAACTGAAAATTATGGGACTCTACAACATATACTACCTTCAAATGGGATATAGCCTGCCTACACAGCAAGATATGGGGGGATTTAGGGAGAATAGCAGAATTACAGGAAATAGAGACCCATAGGAATATAGGAGAGGTCTTGACAAAATTTATTCGCAGTCTAGGTTAGGAGTGGAGTCTCCCTTGCTGCATAGAGTGTGGTATTGTATGCAAACTTGCCTCTTCTAAACTTCCATTTCTAAATATTTTCAGAAGAAACTTTCACAAGCAGACTAATAGAAACTTCCCTGCAAAGTGCTGTATTCTGAGAGATGTTGAATATGCAAAAAGCAGACAATACTTTTTTTTTTTTTTCAGTAGCAATTGTGGAAAAGTATAGCAGAATCTTTCTAGCTCTGTTTGTTTTTAGAGAGGACCAGGAAAACAAAAATTGATTTTACTTTGCTTCATACAAACCAGCAACTAGATTGCTTTCAATATTCTAGAAGATAAACTAAAGATTCTTCTAAATTGTGTCTGACTTTCTTTCAGAGACATAGAGAATAAGGATTGTTGAAGAGCAACAGAATCACAACAGAAACACATTCTGGCTGTACAGTAATAGCTGTTCATTTATTTCCTCCCACTTTCCATCCTAAAAGGACTACTGTATAAATCCAAAGGCTTTATGACTGCTCCCTGATGCTGGAAAAAGTAGCCGAGTAGTTGAAAGAAATTACTGCCTTCTCTTGTGATTAAAAAAAAAGGACAAAAAATGTAATGTCTGTATTTAGAGAATATCTTTTTGAGGTAGATAAAATTATGAGATAACAGTTAATATAAACATGTACTTTGTATTTTTTCTTATGATACTCTGCTCTTTAACATTTACTACTGTAGGTAGGTAGAGTAGGTTCAAGGGAAAAGAGATAACGAGATCAAAACTTTGCACACTTACATTTTTACCCATTCTTCCCCCTCAGAAATTGTTTTAGATTTTCTGTTCTTCAGGATTTAGGCATTTTTTTTTCTTTGACGTTATTGCAGAAATTATGTATACAAATGTTTTTGGAATGTACGAATTTTATATTGCTCCAGCAATTACGCCATATTGCAGAGCAGTTATGCTAATGCTGTATTAGTTTTGCATGCAAATAGCTGAAACGAGAGCACAGAAACACAACTACTTAAAATGTAGATCTCAAGTGCTAGTTTGCCACTGTATTTTGGGTCTGCAACAATCCATGTAAATGACTCGGTTTTGCTTGCGTTTATCTACCTTTGTTTCACATTTCTATGGGGCCACAGTATCTCGGTTTCTGGTTTTCTATGATGTTTCTCTATAAGCTCAGAATGACTTAAAGAAACTGGAGAAAGCAATACGTTCTCTAAGTATAGTTTCTTTGATTTTTTCCTGTAAATTTCACCAAACCTGTGAAAAATCCACCATTTTGTGTAGGATACATAAAGCTGAGAGATTCATCTCCTGCACATTCAATGCAAAGAAGTAGCTAAATATGCAATATCTTAAAGATATATTTTCCCTAGAATGGCACAAAAAATCCAGAAGAATTAATCGGAGTCTACAAAGTCATAACATAAATATAACTGACTGCAAAAGACATATGAATAGAACAGAATACATTAGTCATTTTATTACAATATAGTGAATGATTTTATTATAGTATTAATATATTTTGATTTTGATTTATCATATTATATGAATGCGTCTTTGGTGCTAGAATAAAAAGTTTCATATATTTTCCTTGGATTGCAGGCATTTTTTTGGATTCATTGTTTCCAGGGCAGTAAATTCTCTCCAGTTTTTACTTAAACCATGAGCTTAAAACAAGCTTAACAACAAGCCTGGAAAAGAAAACATAACAGCAAACATAACAGGCAAAACCCCTTACACCACTCTTATGATTTTAATTATTGTTTAGGGTTTATTCAAGGTAAACCTTTATTCCAGGTAAGTGCAGGAGCCAATTAACTGGCTTAATGGTGCTTTGTGCTCACAGTTGCTTTTCAGAGTAGTATGCTTGTAAATTTAGGTTTAGGATTTCTTTTTTTTCTTTTGCTCTGATTTTCTGTTGTCATTGGCACAACCTTCTGTCATTAATCAAACATGATTACATAAAATTATATGCATATATATCTGTAATAGAAGAGTTGTTTATTTAGGCAAATTGTGTTTAAGAGAAGACAAGTAACATCTCAGCACCCTGTTTAAACAGGGGTCTGTTACAGTACTTGGCGATAAGATGGATATGTGTATATGAGCAATGTATTTCTTATGCAGTTAATTAAATTTCACAATTTGGTAAAGAACCCATCCTAAAGTAATCTGAAATAGAGGACTCCCCACCGCTGGCTAGTGACATAGCCAACAGAAGCCATTGTCGGTTTGTGGGACCCAACTTAATTATGGTATAAAAATAAAACCTTTCCAACAAGGTCATAGCTTTCTTCACTAGCAGGTGTCGGGCTGGTGGGTCAGTCATTGCTGGAGGACACATGAGCTAGTATTTCAAATCCTCTCAGTGAAAGGAGAGAAACAAACTGCATTCAGGGTGACTGCACATGTACTGTTAGATGAAACAGTGCCAGCATCAGCCTCCTCCTTTGGCTGTCCTTTGACAGGAATAACTAATCCTTTTATGTTTTTCAAGAGGTGCCTGACTCTGGGTGATGATTCAGTGCTGTGACTCTCAAGTGAAGGGCAACCAAAGGAAAGTATCTAATTGTTCCTGAAAGGCAGAAGGCTTGAAAGCCCTGTCAGGGATGCTCTTAGTTGCCTTGGATAGTTACCCTTCCACACGATAGCTTTTGAAGCTGTTCTCGTCCTACCTCTCCGTGATTTGTGTAGGAAACTAATTGAGTTGCTTTTACTTGCACTTGTCTGAAAGCATATCAATTGGGAATAGGAAATTAGATAATTTATGAGATTAATGTATTTGTAAACATTTTTTCCATTCGTAAATGTTGGTAATTCCTATGCTGTTATTTAAAATGCATTAACAATTACAGCTTCAAGATTTGCAACATATCGTGAATTTAATCTAGACTGCGTTTGTGAATGTCAGAGTTGTTTACTTTTTATTCTGGCTTTGGCTGTCCTTTCTGACTTTATTGTCCTAAACCATGATCCACAGAATATTTCTACAGTAATTTAATTCTGCCAGGCACCTGGAAGATGGCTGTGTTCTCATTTACATTCACACTTACTCTTAGTTGCAGCTGCTGATCTTTCATTTCATTTCTGAGGTGCTCTCACTTTTCTGATACCTGTTGAGCCGTACTGCCATAAGCTAGAACTGAGCAGTGTTGAGAAATGTCTATTACTGCACACCAGGCAGAGGATTAGTTTTGTGCTTCTTTGCTTTCCCATCATGGGTCATCTTCATTAAATATTTGTTTTGTAGGTTATTCAAATCTCTTTCGCCCTGCTAGGGTTCCTAAAGATAGTTACAGCCATATGCACTGAAAAGACGAAAATCAGCGTGCCAGCCACATTTCCTTCCCTGCCCTTGCTCCTCAAGTGCAGATTAAAAAAAGGAGTCCTGCTGTTGAATCCCTGAAATGAGTGCCCACCACAGGAGGCTCCCATCCATTTGGCCATGGGGCTGCTCTGCGCGAGTGGCATTTAAGGAACAGCAGCATGACTCAAGATAAGCTGATTTTCTTTCTTTATGTTTAAGCTTAGCACTCATAAAAGTCTATACCTTCATGAAAAATAAAGACATTTGAACAGTATTTTTTTGCAAATGATGGGTTAAATGAGTGAAATTTTGAGAAAATAATTTTTGATTTTAGTTTAACTCAGCTAAATTTAATGGTTCTTATGACATCTTTAGTGGAGAAAAGATCCTTTATATGTACGGTTAAACTTTATGTATTGTCTAATAAGGATTCTCTCGGGAACATAAGTGAAGAATACCTCTGACTATATGAGAAATCTGTATTTTTTGAACGAATTTTAATTTGGATTGAATTGCCTAGCATGTGAATGACATTCAGTAATTCATTGCAGTATATGTGAGGGAGTTATATCGGTGTCTTGGACAATGTGATTCCTTGTAGCTCAGAATGCTTCGGTGATATGAAGCAGATATGTTGCTTTATGAGCACTTAAAGATTTTCACAGCCTGAAAGTTGAAAAGAGATGCAGCAATTAATATGTAGATTCCTTATGTATTGCATACCAGTGTCATATTCAGTGAATTCAATATACTTGGAGCAGACTCCAGATGTAGAAATGAGATTTTTAAAACCTCGTAGTAATTTGTTTTAACATTTGTATATGTTTAGTGCAAATTCTAAAGGAAAAGAAAAGATGGAGAGGCAGGAAAAGACTTACATGGCAGAAAGAAATAAAAGGCATTGCTGAGCCGGAAGGCACTAGTCAGATCTCTTACCTGTCAACTTTCAGGCATTCCAACACTTGCATCATTTCAAAGCTATAGGTGCCTTTTTTTTTGTTTAGATAAAATGATGTTTTTCTGCATAAAGAAGTCCAAGTTAATACACTTTCAATTTTAATCATCTACAAATCTCAATTGCAATTTTTGATTTTTCTTTAGAAAGCTTTTAAAACCCTTCCAAGAGCCAAACTGAGCCAAACGCTCCTTGTGTCTGTACTGAATACAGACATCTCACATGCAGAAGTTACCCTTGGTCTGATGCATCTTATTTTGAAAGCCATTTTGTCTTCTCACAGAATCTGTCAGAGCAATGGAGAAATTATTTCCATTTGTTGACCTCTTAATCTCTAGCAAAGTAATGGATCGTGTATTCTTAAGAACTAAGTATGAGTATCGATTCTTAAAGGAATTAAAAGCAGGAAATAATAAAAAACTCTCTGCTTTTAATGCTATGTCATGACAGTTCTTCACTGGCTGGAACAACCTTCCAAAATACTAGTTTTGAGCACCTCATGCTTAGAACAGAGACTCAGGTTAGAGACATCATGCCAGCATGGGCCCAGGTGCTAATTCTCATCCCTTGCCTATGCCCTGCTGTGACTTGAGATCCACAGGAGAAGCTCCTGAGTCAACCTTGCCACCTTTGGGCTATCCGGGGATTACCCACTGCCAGGAGGATTTTTAGCTGCCTTTGCCTTTTGTGCTGTTAGGCTTTGGAAAGATAACTCACATATTCAGGAAAACAAAGCAGGTTGCAAAGGAGGAAATTGTAACTTTTTCAAAGAACAGAAAATCTTTCTATGAAAGAAATGGAAGTTGTAATAATGTGACTCTTTGAAACCTGACTAGTGCACGCTGATCTCAAGTCGGTAGCTTTGCTTGTGTTTATATATAGATACCATAAGTAATGAAAACACATTTGACACTGCATCCTTGCTGCTGAGGATGTATTTCATCATTTGAATTTGTTTTCTGACTTTTCATGAATTAAGTCTAAAATAGATTAGGATGGGACAAAAGCTGTAATAACCCCGATTGAAAGTGCTACTTATAGATGTGGTCAAAGCACAGGATTGGGAATGGGAAACTCTCAAATTTTATATGGGATTTTGACAAGAGCTTTCCCCTCTCGCTTTAGGTAAGCCACCCATGTTTCCTGCATGTATCACCTGGGGAGTATAACTCTTACAAGCCTCACCAGCTTGTTGTCAGGATTAATTATGATGTTTGCAAAGTGCTTTGAAGATAAAAGTGCTAGGTAAGTGCTAAGTAGTATTTTTATTCTAGTGGAGTCACGGTAATGTCAAAGAGAATGTCAACTTCAAAGACTTTGCTGTCAGACCTGGAGTGCGCACAAGATAGATGAAGTTTATTTAATTTAATCTGTGCATACTGAAATTATCTCAGCCAATATAGTTCTTTCTTCTGCTTATTGAGACCAAGTAATACTGAGATGCTTGTGTTTTGTATAGCTGTTGACACAATAATCGTCTCTAGGTTTTATGATTATTACAAAATCATTGAATTTCCAAAATCTGGTAGCTAGAGCCCATGTTAAATAGTAACCAGGTCAGACATCCTGGAGTGAAAGCAACTGATGCATGAGTGTTAAGGAGGGAGAAAGAAAAAAGAAAAAAAAGAAAAGTTAAGTGCAGGAGAGGAAAGAAGTGAAAAGCAGCAGAGGAAAATTAAAGTAGATCTAAACTAGGTCTAGATCCGTACTTTGTAAAGACCTTTAAGCAGAAAGTCAGTGGCTTTTAGGGTTCGTGCTTTGGATAGAAACCACCATAATATGATTTAGTGAGTAATCTTACCTGTACTCCCTATGAATTCTAAAGATAGGTCTTTCAGTGTGACTTCATTTAAAGGGTTGTGCTGCAGTTCAGTTCCACTAGAGGTTTTGATTTCAAGTTTGGTTTATTTGCTTTAAAATTCATACACAGTATTTCTTTTTTTAGAAACAAAAAATCCTTTATCACCTTGAAACTTACTCAGAACAGAGAAAATGTGATAGAGGCTTAGGCAGTTTCCCCTAAGGGAATGCATCCCTGCAAGCTTGAGCTTCCACATCCTTCTTACCTGTGATAAATTTACTCAGTGTCAGATTGAGAAGCAACTGTCAAGCCTTGACCATCAAAGTCCAGACCTCTTAGCTTTTAAAAAAGATGTCACCCTTCAGCTTTTAAAAGCATTTAGATTTGAGAAAAGTAATTATATATTTTAATAATTGAAAATACCTTTGTTTTTAATAAACAACTTTATTAAACCTTATTTAAAAATGCAGCTTCACTGCTAATATATGCCACAATGAAGTAGTGAATATATTACACAATGAAGTAGTGAATTTACTGAATTTAGCATTTAAGTCAGAGCATTACGTAACTGGTTTACTTCATTGACTTGCACTGGAGATGAATGGTCTCTCATTTTAATGGGGTTCACATATAAATATACTAGGAATGAAATGAATGAAATTAAATGTCTACATGAATGAAAACATCCTAGGCAACACATGTTTGCAATATCAGCTATTACAGGAACAAGACCACTGATTTTACTGTATACTTTACTGTTAGATTCAGGGACACAGGGGTTTTCATCAAAGGCCTATTTAAGTGACCAAAATTATTTCAAACAAAAGAGTATGGTAGGGTAATAAAAAAGATTAGGGAAAAAAAGAAACATTTTTCTTAAGGAGGAACTGGAGGGCACAAAGAAATACTCAACTTTATGAGAAATTTGAATATTAGAAAGGCAGTAAGTGCATTTTCTAGTTTAACTGCTGGCAACCTGCAGGCAGTTCAAGTTCAGTTCCAGTGAACCAGGTGCTCACTTGACCCATGAAGTGTCTGAGCATCCACAGCGATTCTTGAACACTGTCAGGCCATGGTTATAGGTGGAAGGCAGTTCAGTTGCTCCTAAGGCTGGTCCTACTTGGAGAAACCAGCTGAACACCCAGTCTCAAGCCTCAGATGCTAATATGGAGAAAGGAGACCTGTTTTTCACAAGCAGAAAACGGCAGCTCCCGGAGATCTGTGTGCACCCGGCTTTCAAGGCTACATGTGCACATGCAGGACCCCTGGGGGTGTCTGTAAAATGCCATCCAGATGGGCAGCTCCTGGGGTTGGGAACCTGTGTTCTGCAGCTGTGGATTTAACTTTGTCATGAAGCGCAGCCAGTTGCAATAGACACTTGCAAGACAGTAGAAACCAGATCTAGTCTGCAAGTTGAGCAGGAACAGGTGCCTCTGCCAGTAAAGGTTACTATCTATAGTCCTATGGAATATGTACACTGTTGCTGGGGAAAGCACATACTGTTGTAATAACATCTTTCCACTTTGTTACTGTATACATGAGGTTGAAAAGTGCTCAAGATGAAATTCATTTAGAATAGTGGTATGAAGGAAGGTCTGAAAACAAGCCAGACTTTTACTAATGTTAAATTCTGCTTGGAGCTTTCCTGTAACATGAAGTATTTTTACCTTAGTTTTGGTATCAGTTCAGATTTTGTCTTCTGAAAAGAGGGCTTCTCTGATCCCTCTCAATTCAAAATGTAGTTAATGATGGAGAGGGTTCTCAGCTCTGAAAAAACACTCGCTCAGGTTCCCCAAAGCCTGTGTTACACCTAACACAGTGTTGCCTCCTAACCTCTTGGACTAAGAGGAGTGAAAGTTTTTTTGAGTTAACCCACTGTTGTGTACACTGCTCTGGCTGTAAACTCAGCCTTGCTTTAGATTTGCATTTGCCCATCTCAGACGGAGTCCTGGCTCCATGCGCTTCCCTCTGTTTGAATTTTCCTGCCCTCTATAGCCCGTAGCCTGGGCAGTTCATTATAATGCCGTTTCCTGACTTGCTCACGAGACTTTGCAAGCAAACTGCGGGGTTTTTGGTCATGTTGCGGGCAGGTAGGAGCATCCTCTTCTGTGTGTCACACCAGCCAGAAGGTGCATGAATATTTTTACTATTTTCTTACAGGAATATGAGGTTGTTATGTTTGTAGTGTCATAAAAGCACAGTGTAAGCGAGAAAGTCCTGGATACTTGTGTCTTGGATACAAATCTGCCCTTGCTTACACCTTAATCTCAGCCTGAGAGCTTCCCTCAGCCAGGCCCTCTGCATTTCTAGTAGGGAGGAGCAGAAGCTGCTGCTTCTCAGCCAGGGGCATTTACTGCAGCGGTCACTGCTCGTGCTCAGAGCAAAGCCCAGCCGTCCTCACTTGTGCTCCCACGCAGCTGGAAGGAGGGGGCCCATTCCAAGCGAGAGGCCGTGCAACTGCTCCAGCTTGCATGGCCCCTCACACAGCAGGACTGCAGCTCCACTGCGCTGCCGGGCTGGCTGCACCTGGGCAGCCCTGCCCTGCCGCCGGCTCCTCTGCAGCAGGGCC
>JAUBOD010000090.1:90518-101876 GCA_032353885.1 Nothura maculosa | reverse complement strand
GTGTATTGACTGCAGAGGAGATAGCTGGAACAATTTAGCTGAGTGGAGACTGAAAATAGATGATCGTAGCATTAACTGAATGAATTTTGGCAGATGTGTTGTAACATAAAGAATTATGTCTTTTGCCCTTTCAGTGTCTTGAAGCATCCCTGTTTACCTATTGAGAAAAAAATCAAGAAATGTACTTACTGTTTAGCTATCCCTCATTTCTGTGGTTGTGAATAGGGGAAAGGGAAATAGAAAGTTTGTTACTGCAGAGATGAATAAGTGGGATAAAAATTATTTTATTGTTGGGTAAGCCATCTGCTCTTACAGACTGGATAGTGGGCTAAAAAGGCCTTTGTTTTGGCCCAGTACATTTAGTCTTGTGAAGCATGTGGGTTTTTAAGAATAGCTGATCTTTTCAAAGTAAAGGCTTCTCAACCTTAATTCCTCCTCAGCAAGCATTTTGTCCTAGCATTGTTTGCATTGCACTAAACTGCGCAGGCAAGAAATTGCTTCGCTGCCCTTCCCCACCTGGATGCCTCATAAATAAAAGATACACGTGGTAGCAAGTGCTTTCAGAAGCTCAGTGACTGCTGCTAAAATAAGAGCTGGCCTGCAATCAAGAAGATATTTTTAGTTAAAAGAACTGCTGCAAGCTCCAAGTGCAGCGTTCAGCACTCTGCTGGCGGAGGCGACTCCTTGCTGCTTCTGCCTGGCCCGCCTTGGCCGTCTTCCTGCTGAGCTCCTGGACGGTGCCGCTCCTTTGCACCCTGGCACATGGGATTCGGAGCCCTTGGTCTGCGAGTCCTTCTTCAATTTCTTCACCTTAGCAGTTCTCTCAGGGGCTGTGCAGTTCTGCAGAAGGAAGATGCACATATCCAGCTGCGCAGCAGCATTTTTTTTCAGTTGTTTATTGCTTTATGTTTTCATTGATACTTCCCTCACCATCCTCTGGGCGCGACCGTTGCAGTCTTTTAAGCCATCTGTTAAATGAACATTCTTTTAGAGCACAAGATGCTGCCTTAGCTCCTTTTCAGGTTCTTTCAAACTGTGCACATCTGCAGGTTGTGTAGGAGCTGCTTTGAGACCCTTCACCGATTGAAGTTTCGGAATATTGAACAGTCTGATGCTTGTGCTTCCATAGACATGAAATTAAGACTTGAGTTTGAACACAGAAGTGGCCTCACTTTCTTTCAGCTTCAGAGAGATTAGAGATTCAAGCTTTAGGATAATTTTGCTTTTATAAAAGACGTGTATGTAGAGGCTGTTCGTAATGGCATCCTTTCAAAAACAGTCTAGCAGTCTAGTTAATTCACTGGCTCTCTCAGAAAATAGCTGTGCCTTTCGTAAGTCAACTGTGGCTTTTAATTAATGTCGTCTGCTTCTCTGCAAGGTTCATTGCTGGTTTTGTAGCCTTTCAGATCTGAGCTAGCTGAAAAATGTCTGGGTGCTTTGACAAAGGAAAGTCAATGGTGTGAAAGCCAGTGAACTGAAAAAAAGAAAAATTATGAATTGTGACAAAAACAGTGATACTGAGTTTTTATTTGTCCTCCTTATGTTATCATTGATGAAATGAGAAATAGTCTTTTCCACTCCTCTCTGCAGTTGCTGCTCTTGTACTGGGTGACCGTTCTGTTCTGTCTCCTGAGAATTTCCCGTGGGGTCTTGAGGAGTCCCTAGTGCTCCTGCGAAGGTGGAGCCGCAGCTTGCTCCTCTCAGCTCCCTCGTAAATGGGACAGGTTGGGTCAGGTTGCTGAGGATTTTCATTGATCCCTTTGTCAGCCTTTGTAGAGCACGGCCACCGATTTTGTACTCAATACCCTTTAAGCACCCAGCAGTTTTATTTGAACATACTGCTTTGCCGTTTTACTTGGTTGGGCAGAGAAGTATGATGGCTGCTTTTAGCTCTGCTCCGCTATCAGTAGCTATTCTGTGTTCTACAGTTTAGTTTGCTGAAGGAAAATCTTTTTTTGTCGTGGCATTATGATATCATGCCATGTTGGGGTGGTGTAGGCAGTGAAGAAGCAGGTAGTTTAGTTTATGCTGGAGGGGGGCTGTGCAGCAGTGCTGTAGTTTGTAGCCATAAGGGTGTTTCTTAGCCCTTTCAGACCATGTAGTCCTGAATTAGGAGACTATCAGCTTGGTCTCACCTGAGTTGCATTTCCTGTGCTGCGTTTCCTTGCTCGCCTGTGTAATAAAGACACTGCCCTTTGGAAGATGGATATTTAGAAGTCCCAAAGTGCAGTTTATTTGGATGGGTGACCTTTGAAAGGAAAAGGTGGAAGAGAAACCAGGGGCTGCCAAATGCACGCAGATACCAGCAGTTGAATTCGCGGAGTAGGGGAGGGAACTTCCAGATGAATTTACTAATTCCTGCTTCCACTGAAAATGTGGATCCCTTCTAAACATAGCTGATTCTGGATGCTGCAAGATCAGTTCAGGTTAGAGGGATGAGGAGTGTAGCATAACTCAGGGCGTGAGAAGCACCGCGCAGGTAGGAGCCTCCAAGGGTTTTTCACTTTTATTAGCCTATCCAGCAGCACACAGCAAATGGGCAGCTTAAAATAGTACCCAGTGTATTGCATGTGGAAGAGTCTGTCCTGACTCCAGTGAATGTGTGTGTGAGCAGAAAATTCAGTTAAAAATGCATAAGAGAAGTACTAGATGGGTCCATCTTCTGCCTACGCCCACTTGTTTGTTTGTTTGTGGAAAAACCGTGGATTGCCTCAGTTGAAGCTTTTAACTGCAGCTGCCGGCCTGGTTGCAGAGCCGCCCTGCGCGCCCATAGGGGAGGGCTCTGCCTCTTCACGGCTTCCTCCATGGGGGCAGCAGTCCGTGCAAAGAACCAGAGCGAGCCATAGAGCATCATTGCTATTAATGGGCTCTGAAAGCACACGCCATGAAAATACACTGGGTCAGCTTAAAAGAAAAGCAAAGGAAAAGAAAGGAAAAAGAAAAAAAGAAAAAAAGAGCTTTTACTGCACCTCAGCCTGATGGTGAATGAAAATGCCAAACTGTTTCTACAAGACAGATGAACACTCCAAGCTGAGGAAGGTTGTTCAGGCAGACAGTGTCAGGGGAACCTGTGCTTATGAGAGGTGACTGTAGTGGCTCTCTGTATCACTATTAATGATGCTGAAAATGCTTTCCTGAAAATACACATCTGCTTACAGATACAGATGGGTGGGAAGGTGTGTTGTGCTCTGTGACTTTTTTTCTTTAACTAAGAGATTAGTGCAAATGGCTGCCATAGTTCAGCTTCATAACTGCACTAATGCAAATTGAAAAAGTTTGGTTATCCTTTGACAAATGTTCCTGTCTGCATCAAATCCTCTGGACCATAATAAATTTTATCTAGAGACGCGCCAAAGTACTTGAGAATAATTTGGGCAGCTGGCGAACCGTTACCTGCTCGTTCACAGACAGAGCTTTTGGCTCTTCCCTTTTCCCCACTCCAGGGAATATGCCTGGAAAATCATTAGCACGATGATGACACGGATAGGAGACCTTGCTCCTCTAGCAAGATTTTATTCAACTTTGAGGTTCCTACTGTGTTGTAGCCACATGCTACCAGAGGTGCCTGTGTGCCAGGCTGGTGAGCTGCGGAGACTGCAGTGCGTTACCCCAAGGTGTAGGGGAGCGCTGCTTGCTGAGCACATTGGTGCTGGAGGGGTTTGTGGGAGTTGAGGCTTCTTTCAGTGGATCAGTTCTAGTAGGCTTATTGAACAGGAAAACTCACTGACTTAACAGCCAAGGAAGTGCTGTGGAAAACTCATAGAATCTCAGAATGGTTGAGGTTGGAAGGGACCTTTAGAGATCATCTAGTCCAACCCCCCTGCTCCAGCAGGGACCCCAGAGCACTGGGCACAGGGCGGCATCCAGGTGGATTTGGAAGATCTCCAGAGAAGGAGACTCCACAGCCTCCCAGCTTGTGCCAGGGCTCTGACACCCTCACAGGTAAGAAGCTCTTTCTCACGTGGAGATGGAACTCACAGGTTGAAAGAAATGCAAGAAGTGCAGTGAAAAATTTTCAATTCCATGACCTGTTGGTGTTCCTTGACCTAAAAGGATTATTGCTCATACACATACCGGGCGATTCAATCTGTATTTAAATTCTTTTACTGATTTGCTGCCCTGCAACTTGTAGAAAATCAGTAGGGTCACCTGTATAATTTGAAAATAGCAAGAGTCTTGTGCATTAGACTGCACAGGAAATACGTGAACTTGGCAGAATAGTTTAACAGCATGGTCATGAAAAGAATCAAGAGGCATAATTCTGTGTCACACGTATAAGAATGCTTTTTTGGTTTAAGAGATAACTTGAAAAAACTATCAGTAATGCAGTAGAGATGTGGGAATGTGGTTAAAGCAAGCACAATGTATGTAGGCTAAAGAACACTTAGTACGTTCTACCAGCCTAATCCAATTACTACAGTCATTATTATTCCGATTAAAATGATGATAACACATAATGTTACAGCTCATTCCCAATAATGACTCAGGTAGAACTGATAGGAAGATTTCTCGTATCTAGCCCTTTCTTCGGTGTTATGCTGATCTTTTCAGGGAGTTCTTAGGGGAAGTTGTCAGCATTTCACTTGCCTTACTGGAAGCAAGGGAGTAAATAATGGGAGGTTCCTGCTCCTTCGACTCATTCCACGTGGGTTTGCTTTATATGTTTGCAGCCCATTGCTAACACAGCTTTTCTTTCTGGTCTGCAGGTTTAATGATGCAGTGGGTGTTCATTTTTGTTAGACCTTTACCATATGCAGGTTCATTTCTTTAGAGTGAAGGCAGCTGCAAGAAGCAAAGCAAAGGCAAGTGAAGCAGCGCTGCCTGCACCACTGAGCACTTTGCTGCTGCTGCTGCAGCTAAAACACCAGCAAGGGGAGGGAGGGCCTGGCAAGGCCTGAGACCCTGCGCTCCGTTCTCCTAGCAGTGATAATATCTCATTCCCTGCATTGCAGTTCTGAAATGTAATACGTAGGAATACAATTTGGAGTCATTTGTGGTGGCCCATTCAAAGAGCAGCTTCTGGTTTTGGACTGGGCGTGATATATTCTTGTGACTGGATTTGATTAACTCTTGGTGAATGCTTATTCATGGAGTAAATAATTCTAAAACACTAAATATCCAAAACTGTGTAAGCATTCATCAAAATAGCAGTGGGGCAGCTTCTTCATGGTGCTTCCTGTTCCCCACTTCATCGTCCTGACAAGAGTAACAGAACTGGGGCAATCTCAGCAAAATCCCCTGTTGTAAAAAGAAAAGAAAGTTACTGAAAATGAAGTAACAGAGAAAGGTCAAGGTGGGATTGAGAAGATTTTGTATGTGAGTTCAGAGGATATCGAGGCCTGTTTCTTCCTCACTCTTTTCTCTTGAGAGTAACATGTGTCCACTTCCCAATAAACAGAAAAAGAGAGGAAAAAAAAGATTAAAAAAATGAAAAAAAAAAGACGAAGAAAAAAACAAGAAGAAAAATAATTAACCCAGGACATAAATATTTAACATGTTGGCAAAAGGTTGGAAAAAAAATCCAAATGACGACTTTGGGGACTAATACATCTTTCATATGAGTTGGCAGTCCTATAAATGTCACATAAATATTAAAATCTTGAAAATTAAGATAAAATATTGTAATATGGGTTTTGTTAAATTGGCTTCTTGCTAGACATAAAAATTCTATTTTTTGAAATTAATGGAATGCAGTAGAAAGGGAAATGGTTCCAGTAGCCAAAAAGCTGTATCCAAAAAATTATTTCTCTGGAAAAATAAAATTTCAAGTAATCTCAAGTGTTTAATTATAAATGAAAACTGTTATCTTTTATGAAAGTGTGATGGTGATTGCTTTCCATAAGCAACTGTTAAACTGCAGACAAATCCACAAGACAAACCTAAGCACTTGAGCACCTCTATGGCTGTGATAAATCAGGAGGGTTAGGAAAAAGAAATACACTACCCAAATAACAGAAAAAAAATATTCAGAAGATTTATATAGAACGTCATAAAAATACATTGCATTTGATACTATCTAATGATGTTTTCATATACAATTAATACAAATAATTAATACATATACTAAAGTAATTAAAGCAGTAAAATAAATGCTTCTGTTCTTATAGTTCTTGTCGGGCTGGAATATCTACGTTGTTATTAAGAAAGAAGATTTCCAGTCGAGTGATAAAGTCATTTGTATTGATAAAAAAGTCAAGAAAATACATTCTGATTGTCACTGATTTCACAAACTATATCTGAAATTGGTTAAATTAAACAACGACAGACTCATATTGGGGACACAGTTGTTTTATGTATCATGCCGACTTCAAACAATTATCATGAAATTGAAGAATCTTCTGCAAAGGAAGTTTATTTTTTTCAGTGATACATATAAATTAGGAAGGGAGTTGCATGGAGAAATATCTAGAGTAAATAATGCTGGTTCTGTCTACCTCTTTAGCAAAATATGTCAGGCTCAAAGGAAAACATAAAATGATCCAGCTTAATGACAGATTGAGAGTAATGCTTCATCAATGGCAAGCAGAAGAAGTATATTTTCTTCCAAATATAAAATTTCATTGTGAGTACATAGATGAAATTGCTGCGAATGGTGGGATTTTTTACAAGGACACTGCTTCAAAGTGTAATATAACACAGAAAATTGCTTTACTGAATGAAAGATGATAAGTGCAATCTGCACGGACTGTGTATACATCCTGAGAGCTGTTTGAGATATTTTATGAGGTGAAGGCATAAATAGTTCCAACAAATATTCACTATTCCAAGAATAATCTGATGTTCCCAGGAAGTGCGGTGCAGAGGCAGTGAAGCCTGTGATATTCCCTAATGCACAGAAACCAAATCTGTGACAAACTAAGTTTACTAAGCAGAAAATGTTACTCAGTAAGACATTTGAAATAGGTCCACTCCTATAAAATAAATGTATGGTAGTTAATAGTTGTTATTAAAAAGCACACTGGGAAAAATATACACTGTATAACCCACTATTAAAAATACCCCAAACTCTCTATTGTGAAATTCCAGTGATTTCGTAACAGATAATAGCTCAGTGTTTTCCAGGGATGCATTTCACTAGATCTCTTTGGTATGGACTTCAGGTATTCTGTATTAACTACTTACTGTATATGAACAAAGGAATGACCAAAGGCTAGCTACAACCCTTCAGAATAGCATAAAAAATCATGAATTCAAATGACAGGCCTATGCCGTTGAATATCTTAGTCTCCTGTGTCTAATTTTCCAGGCTTTATTGCAAACATCAGATCATACATGCATGGACTTTAGGCCTAGGATGAACCATTATCAGCTGAGTCTAAATCCAATATTTGAGAAATTCTCTTGTTGCATTCAGCAAATTTTGGTAAGAACTTTAGAAATATATACATATTCTCAGTTGAAAAATGCAAAATGATGGCAAAGACACAATATTCCATGGCTTGCTTGCTTGCTTGCTTGCTTCCTTCCTTGCTTGCTTCCTTCCTCCTTCCCTCCCCTCCCTCCTTCCTTCCCTCCCTGCCTCCCTTTTTTTTTTTTTCTTTCTTGAGATCATTTATACTCTGCTTAAAAATGTTTCTCATCTACTGTTGTTTTTCTGCTATGACTATAAAGACAAAAGAACTCTCTGAAATTCATCATCTCCTTCCTGTATCAGTATTTACTGATACAGATTACTACTGTGGTCAGTACTTGTACTAATTTTTCATCTCTTTGCTAAATAGATTACTCTCCTTGTATCCCCCACTCTATGACAATAATGTAATGGGCAGGTAGAATATTATTGGTAAGGCTCAGGCCCCCAACTCTTCTGCCTGAAATTCGTGAGTGCTTTAATTCTTTAAGAATTGAAAATAACCTCTTTGTATTCTTTGTACTTGGATCCACCAGCTTCTATGGCTTTGCCTCTTTATGATGCCCATATTCATCTTTTACCGTTCTCTTCAACAAAGATGCTATAGAGTTGTTTGAATTGAATATATTTGAGTGTCTGTTTAGAGTTTTAATAAATATTTATTACACATTTATTACATATTTGCCAGTTGTCCTAGGAAATATAAAACGTACCAATCTTTTATTTGCATTCCTCTCCAATTGTCCTCTCTTCTGATAAACTGACTCCAGTAAAAACAAAAGAAATAGCTGGAAGTTCTTAACGATTATGGGAAATTGATCTTATTGGAGGAACTTTTGCCTGTTTATTTTTCAACAAAAAAAATAAATAATATATCATTTTAAATAGACTTTAATTTATCTTCTAGGCCTACAGCCGGCAGCAGCTTCATGATTAGTGTCAACAGCAGATCTGTGTTTGGAATAGCTTCGGGCCACCCTCTGAATTATATCTTAATTTCTCCTCCCAGTTCTCTTGTGTCCTGAGCGCCTACCTCATTTTTCTGCAGAGCTCCGGCCACTGCTCTGCACATTCACAAAAAGAGTCAAGCCCCATTCCAGATTGTTGCTAAGTTTACTGGACTATTGGAGTATGATGCAATGATTTCTCTTAAATAACATGAGGGATGAAATCAACAGAGTCCACTGGATATTCTGTTTTATTCTTTAACTTCGTGTTCTGTTCCCTTCTATTCTACTGCACAGGTAGATATAGATTGGAAAGCAGAATGAGGCATGTCGTGAACAGTGTTATTTTCCTAGTAGCAAAAAGAGAAACTATTAATACATTTAACAGATTTCTCTCTGTGCATCCAATTTAAAAGAGCATATAATAAATTGAGATGGATTTTCAGCAGTTAATGAAAAGTTTACAGCCTAGTAATAATTTTTATCAGTGTGTTTCTCTCTTATTGTGACTGCAGAGCTTTAATCTCATGGGTCTGTGTGTTAAGGAGTTGACAGCTGAATAAATGGAATGCTACAGCTTTGTGTTATTATTGTTTATACTGATAAAATATTTAAGTTGCCTAAAGACAGTGTAAAAAAGAACTGGGGGCCGTGGGCAAAACAAAGACAAGGAAGATTAGCTTGTGGAAACGAAGACTTAAGTACTGCTCTCAGGCGTTACAGTACATCATCTTACTTACTACCTCAGTACCTGAGAGGAAAAGATAATGTTATCCTTCGAAAATATATGTGTGTATTATAGAAGTACCAGATAGAACCACAGAAATAGAGATATTCTCTGTGAGATGAATTCTGCGGTCCTAAACCAAAGAAGGGATCTTGGAAACCCATCTGGAGCTAAGAGTATGATTAGGCTAGCTGGGTTCAGTTTTGGAATGGTTGTTTCTCTTAAAAGGCTGTTAATATAAAGGTAATTTGTAGCTGAAAATATCTCATGCTTGCCCTGGACATGTCACCACTTGGTGTAAAAAAAATGATGATTTTTGTGATATTTGCTCTTTTAGTGGTTGAATAATTTTTAATAGAGGTAAAGATATGTAGGAATTGATCTTGTTTACAAAGAAAGATTGTACTATATGTTGTAACACATTTAATATGTTGAGAGTATATCATAAACAGAATAAAGTTGACTTAAATTTCATATTACGCCATCTCACCTTGTTTAACCAAATACCTCCTCAGTATGGTTAGCTTGTGAAAGCTGCAGGGTGCAGGTTTACATCTCCATAAAGCTGCCGTTATTAATGTTATCTTACCTATTGTCACAAATGTAGCCTTCTTCGGCAATGATTTGTGAGAAGTGTCCATGAAAACTGGTAAATGAGCCCTTAGTAGAAGAACAAGTAAACTTACGCTAGATAAAAACAAGAGAGAGATGAGAAAATGAGAAAGCTTTTCAATTTTGGAAATTTTTGAGTACATTTTTCTGCCTGCATTTTTTTTCTTGTTAGAAGCAGAAGTATGAGCTCTTAGCTATCAGTTCTGAATGCTGGCTTTGCAAGAAACATATCTTTGGTGCCTGGGTTTTATCCTTCTACCAATTCATGTTGTCTTATGGCTGCAAATATCCTTTAATGAATATGTCTGTGTTGGTTTCTATGCTTGCTCTTTAGTGTATATAAGGGATTTGCAATACCAATTTTAAATGCTACATTACATAATCAAGTATGTTGTGCTTGTTTCCCTGTCAAGGAAAGCTGTAAAAGGAAGTTGGGTTGTTTACAGTCTGGACTCACAGTTAGGCATTTAAAATTACCCTTTAATTACATAAATTACATTTACATGTTAAATACATTTACAGTTAAATTACATTTTAACTTCTAACGGTCTCTGGCGCTCAGTGCTACACTTTCTATGCATAATGAATAATTGAATATTTGAATAATTGGTATAATAATTGAGAAATAATATATGTTTCACAGTTACCAATTAAATATATGCTAATCTTGATCCAAAAAATCCAAAGTTTATGCAACTACCACTGCAGGCTTTTTTACTCTAGCTGAATTTTCACATTTCATATCCCCTGGTTCTTCTCTCAGCTGAAGTCATTATAGCACAGTTCTGGGGATGAGAAGTGCCCCAGTGAATCTGATTTTTCCTGCCTTGCTTGAAGGAAAGCAAGTTAAGGAAAGCTGGTCTGACTGCCCTGAGCCCTCCTCAGCTGCAGTGGCAGATAGGTGATATCGTGTATTTGTTTAGTCCCCCAGGATACATTTGAGGAGTTACACTTCTAAAATTACTGACAAAATTAATGAGTTTTGTAGGTTATTCTGTCTTTTTATATCCCATTTAATCAGTCCATCTAATTTCTCTTTTAAGAATTTATTTACCAGCATTTTCAAGCTGCTTCTGTGACAGGGCCATTGAATTCTGTCAGCTTTATTTTATATTCTATTGACAGCTTCCCTGCTAGTAAAGGCATCTTGGAATGAATCTATAACATTCCCTGCCTCTCTGCACACATAGGCTCTGAATCAGATTTAATACCTGGCTTGGTTTTGACCCTACTGTAAACAATCCATGCAAAAATTACTGATTTAAGCAACTGTAACTTTTTCCCTTTACCGCTGCCTTTCCCTTTCTTATACCTTTATGTTGCAGCAAGAAGGGTGCCCCGTCAGCTGTGCCAAAGCTTACCTGTGCTGTATGCCCTCTTTCTCTTTTGTATGCCCTCTTTTCAAGCTCTTTCAGGTGAGTGCTGTTTCAGATGCTTTTGCATAACCCTTGAAAACATGTGAGCATCATTTCCGAGGCAGAACACTGTTAAGTTCCATTTTGGGTGCGTTCTCTTCTGCAAGCTCAGCCTCTTTGCAGTTTGACAACTCAGAGGCAGAGAGCACGTCCTTTGTTTTTTTTCTGTCTGTTGCTGTAGGTGTTTGAGCCCTCTGAGTCCACTTGACTTCCTGCCCAAACTTGTCATATCTCCCGCAGAAATGGTCTGCAGCTTGTACAGTTCTGCCTTGGAGGCTTCAGCAGTGCTCTTCTCTGATCCCTGTT
>JAUBOD010000090.1:32969-43943 GCA_032353885.1 Nothura maculosa | reverse complement strand
GCAATAATAGTATTTACAGGAGAAATACAGCACAGAGTTGAAGGTATCATGATAAGCCAGGTTTATTCAATAAAAAATTAAGATTAAAATATTTTACAGTAGCGGATAGGATTCAATACCCTGCTCAGTCCCTTTACAATAACACACCGGAGAAAGATTTTCTGTTCCTGTGGAGCTGCTGCTTTTCCTTCCAGACGCAGAAGGAGCTGGGCTCGTTTGGAGCAGTGCTTGGTGGTCCCCTTTGGATGAGTGAAATGCCCCGTTCCTAGCGGAGCGCGCGGAGGGCGGAAAGCTCCTGGGTGCCCAGCACAGGGCTCTGCCCTGCACTCTGCCGTGCGGGATGCAGCGGCTCCTCAGGCACCAGCCCCCCATTCCTTACAGATCCAGGATCCAGCTTACAGCCTCTAGAGAAAGGAGCTCACTGAAATGGGCATTTTGGTCGTTTTATTGCCATTTCTGTTAAGCAAATGGTAAAAGTGCGAGTTATAAGAAGCTGGTGGGACTTCTGTATCTCCCCTGACATTAAAGGTCACATGCCCGGTGTGCCTGGCAGGCGCCCCCAGGTGCCACAGGGTCTGAGTGTCTTTGTGCAGCACAGTGTGTGCTTTGCATTCCTGCTCTGCAGCAGGACTTCTACTTCACACACTTTGGGACCTTATGCACAGTATGGATGAATTCCAATCTTTTTCAAATTTCTTGCAAGGCCAAGAAAGAAAGAAACCACTATGATTCATTTTTTGCTCAACACTGTTAGCTGCTGTTTCCAGTAAACAGTTTGATTTTGAGGAGCAGTGTCATTAAAGTCCCTCCTCCCTCCCTTTAAAGTTGTTGGATTGTAGACATCCCATCATTACGTAACAGTGTGTGTATGGAAAGTGTAATTGCAAGACATAGGCTTGTTCCTTGATGATCCCAGCATAAAGAACGGTTCTTCTAGCTGTTTCCCTTGGATCTGAGATGAGCTCTAGCGCGGTGACAAGGCTGAGAGGCGGCGGCAGCAGCTGTGAGGATGGCTGGGAGCTGCCGAGGTTTCGAGATGGAGCTAAGGGAGCGTTTTCCAGCCGCCTGGTGCAGGGGGAGCTGCCTAAACCTTCTCGCAGGGAAGCTCTGCTGCTTTTGCTGTGCACAGCACTCTGAGAGTTCACACGGTGCAAGGCATCTGGCACCATATATAAACTGTGAATTGGATTTGGAAATAGCTGCTTCTTTTCTTCTGCAGAACTAAGCATTTCTGAACATTTTCTTGGTAGCTACCTCTGGAATCATTTACTGAATGCAATTTTGTCAACTTTTCCCTGTGTGCAGATGGGGTGGAAGAACCTGCAGGCTGGGAGACGACAGCGGGTTGCAGGCTGAAAGGCAAAGGCTGAGGAAATGTGGGAGTCATCCGGTTACCTGCGGGTACCAGATGCCTGGCAGAGATTTGGGAAGGCCCTGCAGTCCCAGCTTCCGGTTAGTGATTCTCACTGTGAATTTAGCAGACCTGTGAATTCTCCAGCCTCCTCCAGGCCAGTCCATATGGAATGATCTAGCCGGTGTTTTACCTCGGCCTCTCCCCCTCACCTCGTGTCCTGAGTAGGTTCTGGGAATCCATCCCATTTCAGGTAGTAGGATAATCCTCTAGGATGACTTGGGGTGGTGACAGAGGAACATCTGACAATGCATGAATTAATAATTTTCAAGAAACCAAGCCTAATCCTGGCTAAGATGGTAGTCTCGCATCTTAAAATTTAGTGCAATTCCTTTTCCTTACCCAAAATATTTCTGTTTTTTTTTTTTTTAAATAATCTCTAGTATTCTTCAGAAGCAATGAGAAAAGATTTGACACAGTTATGCCCTGTGGTTGGAGGTTGTCATGCAAATAAATAAATAAATAAGTTGTCTTATTGTTTGTTAAGACAGTTGGCATAGTACTTTTCAGCAAAATTGTTCTTCTTTTGACAGCACACTTGGTAATCTTTTAATATTTTTGGTATATTATGGTCCTGTCATCTTACTTAGTTGACGTATCTGTCAGATATGACTTGAGGTTTCATCATTTAATTTTTTGTATCTTCAATTTCTATAATTTAAGGTCAGACTTTTTAGGTCTTTTTCTATCCCGTGTATACCTGAGTGTATCTAGTGTGATTTCTCCAGCTTCTCCAATCTTCTTTCCATAAATCTGATACATGACAAGCCTTTAAATTATTTTGTAATTACACCCTGAAAAGTATTTTTTCCCATATACACAAGTACTAGGAGATATTTATTAAATGCAAACATCTAGGTGAAAAATAGCCTACAAAGATTACTTCTTCTCCTTCGTAGTAGGTGGAGTTCTACCGTAAAAATATAACCTCCAAATTCAGAAAGTCTGGGCTCGAGGGGGTAGTAGGAGATGCTCTGTTGAAAATGACTTATTTTTTCCTCAATTTATTTCCTCGTTTTGTGTAATAGGAAAAGAACAATAAAAGTGAATGCAGCCCATATAAAGTTCAGGTTAGAAAAGTAAGCAATAATAAGTGATACCCTTTCAGATGTAATTCACAGCATTAATGTCTTGAAGAGATACCCTCTCTAGTAACTGATTTACTTGTTCAAATGGAATAATTACAAGTGCTCCCAGAGGTTCATTCGTTTTTGTTTTTCAAACTATATCCTTCTAATAGTACATGAAAACCCTTGTAGATGTAGTTGGTTTTAGACAGTGTGTTCCCTGTGTAGAAAGCAGAATATTATATGTACCCATAGCTAATGTTTTTGATGTTTTGGTATGGATTGCTAGGCACTTGAGTATATAGGTTAGTTCAGTGAATGGGGAAATAATACCTTTATGGAAGACTTGGTGCTCATTTGTGGAGACTCTTCTCCATTAGTGGTTCTCACAGCCAGATCTGACAGAAGTAATTTCACAAAAATAAAAACAAAAAAAAAGCAAAAACCAACTCATGGATTCTTGAGGACAATATGAGTCCCAGGAGGATGCAGGTATATTGTGTTGTTAAGTACTAATCTGAGCCTGACCATATATCATTTATGCCAAGAGGTCCATAAGACTGGAGAATGGGTTCCATAATATTAACCATTAGCAATTATTTTGGTGCTTCCCTATTTTTCATCTTAAAGCAGGCCACTAGAAGAGACAAATGATAGAGGTTATTTTCCAGCTGAATTATCCACAGCGTGACATACAAATATGTTGGATTTAACCTTTGGTGTTAAGGCATAACTTGACAGTTGCTCTTTGAACCAAGGTCTATGTACATGCAGAGATCGGAAGAATTAAAAGAAGCTTTCCAAATTAATCAGGTTAAAAGCTATTAATGCTCAAAATCTTGTCTCTGGGCCAAGAGGAAGTACTCCTTATTTATAAAGCCAATAATTTGTTGCTAATGTCACTGAAATCTCAATAATCTAATGCAAGACTTAGTACTCCAGTTATAATTACTGTAGAAAAAGAGTACTTCCATGGAGAATTCTTTTAATAATAGGAATTCCATTAAAATGCTGCAGCCGCACTCGCTGTTTTTGGTTCCTTTTCCAGGTGCTGTCCCGCGGGCGGCCCTGTGGGCACCGGAGCTCCCTGGCCTCATTCCCATGTTGGCCACGGAGCTGTGCAGGACCCTTCAGTACCTGGGGCCCCTCATGGGCAGGAGTCTGATGCTGAGGTTCCCTTCTCCCTCCTCTGTTATAGACAATAACTAGTTTGCAGTATTGCCAGCTAGTGGAGCCTGCTGTAAAGTACATTCATCTTGCTTTCATGTGTCTGCAACGACGCCTGTCTTATTATGTTTTAAAATAGAAAATTAATGTGCATGTATGTTTTATCCTACTTTGAGGATATTAATGGTTTGTTTTTGAACTGCGTTAGACTTGTTGTGAATCATCTGTGATTTACTTAATTCCGTGCTGAAAGACAAAGTAATACATAGTTTTTTAATATTTTTTTCAATTTATGACTTTGGTAACTATACTAGTCTATTTTCCATTCTGATACAGTCTATGGAAATAATGGAAATAGCACATTTGTGGAAATTTATACTACATTTATTGAACACTTGTACCTCATATTAATATTAGCTATTAGGGATTGTATTTGTTGTGCTTTGACTGTCATCTGATGAGAAAGACTGATTCCAGTGTCAGATCCCATCAAAGAGGAAGTAGAGAGCATGTTAGGTAAGGCATTGTTTCTGCAGGCAGATGCTGGTGCATCAAGGGGAAGGAAGATGATGGGCTTTGCTGTGGAAAGGGGAGAGCAGGGGCCAGGTACATCAGGGTGGTCAGGGCAGGGAGTTCCCTGCCTGGGCAGGGCCCCATAACTCACAGAAAGAAGGGGACCCCCAGCTGGACATGACGAGAAGAAGGGGCTGTGCAGGGGGCAGAAGGACCAAATTGCAGAGCATCTGGGTACCAGAAGGGTCCTGGATGAGGGGTCCTCCTTGAGCCTCCTCCTGCCCACTCTGGTTGGGGTTGGGGTGGCCTGGGGCTGCGAAGGAATCCTGGCTCGGGGCCGCATGAAGAGGCCGCAGCCATGGGACACTCGAAGGGGAAAGGGGCTATGGGGGCTGGCAGAGCCGCTGTGGGGACCACCCGGCTGTTCCTTTGGCGAGGGCAAGGGCTAATAGCCCCTGACCTTAACCCCAAGCCTGACCCTAAACGTGACCTTAACCATGACCCTAACCCTGACCTTAACCCTAACCCTGACCCCTAACCATGACCTTAACCCTAACCCTGACCCTAATCATGACCCTAACCCTGACCTTAACCCTAACACTGACCCTAACCCTTAACCCTGACCCTAACCTTAACCATAACTCTGACCCTAACCTTAACCGTGACCCTGACCCTAATCCTGACCCGGACAGACTGTGACCCGGTGGTGTCCCGAGGGGGCGTCTCTGGCCAACCTATGGGTGCAGAAGCTCCGGCAGGTCTTTTCAGGCCTCTGCCTTTTGCAAAGCCTTCATGAGGCATCTGAGCGCTGCAGCAAACAAGCTGACAACCTGCTTGATGCTTAGGTCCTGCTGAATTCTATGGTTTTTTTTTTAAGTGCTTAAGGAATTAGAGCAAAACACGTGCTGAACTACTGCCATGAAACATGGTATAGCAATTGCATAGAGACAGCTTCACTTGAAACACTAAAGCTTTAAATTAGATTACTTTTAACCTGTTTTCAAGTTTCATGTGAAAAAAAATGGTGTGTTTAACATTTAAATGTGATGTGTTTCTTGTGTGCTATTTGTAGGGGAAAAAAAGCATTTATGTGGAAAAAAAACCAAAACCATTGCATCATTTTTTTTTTGCTATTGATATTTCTTAATCCTGTGGTTGTGATACAGCTGGATACAGCAACCACTACATATTTTTAATGTATCCCCTATTTGCTGAACGGGACAAAATTCATTTCCAGTTATTAAGGCTGCACATATATTTTCTAGTCTTGGAATCAGGCAATAGGATATAACAGGATTTATATCTCAGGTGAGACACAAAACCAGATGCAGTCTTCTGCACTGATGTGTGGTCTAAGAATTAATGTCTCGTAGTTTCGAGAAAACGTATGTGCCTGTTTAGTCATGTGCATTACTGCAATCCTCTACAGCCAGTAAACTTGTTCAGATTATTCAGTAAACCCAGTGTGCTCACTAATAAAACTCCTGCTTTGAGGTGCTGAGATGTAAACTTAAAAAGAACTTTCAGCATCAAGTGGAGTTCCCATTGGAAAATGCATTTTATTTCATCATCTCTGTTACACAGAATGCAAGTTAATTCACCTCCTTAACTTACCCATAGATAGAAGAAAGCAGAAGAAATATCACCAATGGAATCATTTTTACACCATAGTTTATCCACCTATGCTGGTCCTGCTTATTGAGGCTTCTTTTTCTTTCCTCTTTGCATTCCAGCCATATGCTCAATGAAATGGCATTGCTCTTCATTTACACTGGCTCATCAGAAGATTTTTGCAGTTTTAACTACCATATGTAATACAGCAGACAGGATGCTCACTGTATCTCTGCTAAAAAGCCTGTTCCATGAGCTTAATCATGCCACTTAATTGCTAGGCTTAATTTGAAAATAATTGTTCACAGCAATTAAGTAAATGCCCCAATTTCATTAACAGACTTCCTAATTAGAAAGTACAACATAAAAGTGCTAATGGTTCTTCATTAGCCCTGAATTACTGTTTCTAATACTACTTTTTTACTATCTATACAATTTCATTGTGCAGATGACTATCAGCATAATAATTGGTACTAGATTACTGACAAATTTCCTGGTGTAACACATTGATGTCCCTGTCAAGTGTAGACTGACATAATAACAGAGACATATAAATTTATATTTAATGGAAAGCGTAGTCTGAAATTTAAAGAAATCCCAGATTTAGCTTTCTAACCAAGATTTAGCTTTCTAACCAGATTTCTAACCAAGTATGTAATAATTCTTTGCTTTGAGTAATAGAAAAAACAATCCACAGTTTTTTTCAAATTCAGTGCATCTCCTAACAGATGATAGCCAAGTGCTATTTAAGAAACTAGAATGAGAAGTAAAAAGGTAGTAAATTTGACTTTGGTGCTAGCACAGTTCTTCAAAAGCTTAAGAATTGTATGCAAAGGGATCACATTAAAATGCCTAAGGATAATTATCATAATGAAACCAGAATTGTGCTTTATGTATAATAATGTTCTGTATGATTCCTTCTACTGTTTTTGCAGAAGGCGCCTGTCTGGCCGTACGTACCTCACTTGAAGCCGTTCTTTCTGAGTGTGAAAGTTTCAATATTCCACAGCTTTGTCATGGCACAGAGTAGATAAAAAACAAGGTTACACATAAAAGTAGTAAGAGGAAATTTAAAAAGGATATAGCAGTACATAAAACCAAAAAAAAATAAAGCTGTCTTTGCTCATTTCTGAGTTAGCTTCAAGCTTTCTCTCAATTTCCTCTAGTTTTTCTCATGCTATGTGTCTTATATTCTAAGAATGACAAATATATTGTCAAGAAAAATATACTAATGCCTGTCTTGTGAAAAATCAGGTGGCTGTCTTTGTGCTTATCATTAGTCAATACACTGTCCACTTTTATATTATTTTATATTTTAATATTAGTAAAATATGTTGCTAATCTTTTGATTTTTGATTGCAATACCTTGTCTCATTCATGTACGCATACATGCATGTAGGAACAGTACAAGCTCTTAAATAGGTAAAAAAAGAATTTTGCATTCCATCCAAAGATACTAAATCCTGATTATATAGGTGAGCTATGAACCATCACAGAGAAAAACTTTAAAATAGTTGTATAGAAATACAAGAAATAAGCCATGTGCGTTCATCTCATCAGTCAAGAGGAGACGGGGAATATTTTCAGTATTGAGCAACAGAACTAAACTCTTCCACACGTTGAAAGATGCTGTAATAAGGAATAAATGCCACAAATGGAAACTTGGCAGGTTCACATGGCCATTAGGAAAATTATTTTCATTAGCAAGATGGGACAGGTTACCTAGAAAGGTGTTTTCAAGGCTCTTCCAGAGATATTATGAGATTTAATGTTGGTGATAGCCCTACCTTGAGGATGAAGGTGAACTAAATGACCTTGAGAAATCCTTGTCAACCAGCACGTATAGATTAAGTGGTTGTGGAACATAAACAATATTCCAGAAGGGAATTTGTTAGCCCTGCATGCACATGCAGCAGCATCTTTACCAACAGACTTGTTCTTCTGTGTACTCAAGAATTTTGTTCATTGTTGGCAAAATACCACAATAGAGGGTCATGTTTTTATCTAACAGGACTCTCATATTCTTTACACTCTTGCTGTACTTCAGCAAGCGGATTTAAAGGATTAAACCTACTTTTTTGTTCTCCTCTGAGTGATCTTGCATTTAACTTCATTAAAACATAATATTGCCCAAATAAGTTGTTTACTGAAACATAGGTTGCCCTTTCCCCCAGTTCACTTGTCTCTACCAATTTTTGTGCAAATAGTGAAATCTGATTTTAATGACATTAGTTTTCTCAAGCACAGATAAAAATTCTAGTAATGCTAGATTGAGAACTGTCCCAAAAAGCCTCAGTAAACAGGATAGTGAATCTTCACTTACAGTAAGTTTTTGAGAGCTATCTGTTAAACGAGTTTTAAGTTGGTCATTGCAGTTATTTGTACTGTTTTTTTTTCAGAAGTCTTACAGTTAAATATTGAAGGTTCATGTTTATTATTTTAACAGAGTTATCTTCTTCTTTGGTTTGGTATCTCCAGTGCTGATCATTAACCACAGGTTGTGTAACATTCATAGTTCCCCCTCACAGCACAGATCAAACAGATCAATCCCTAAATGCAAACTCTGTTTATCTTCACTCTGCAAAGATCCATAAGATCCATGGGTTTTTTTGTTGTTGTTTTTGGTTTTGGTTTTTTTTTTTTTTTTGGTTATGTACAAGTCTATGCGACTTTTCTAGGAGCCAGAAAGAAGTTACAGCACTGAGGTGGGAATACATGAATTTTCGGCAGCGCAAGAGGGGAAGGGGAAAAGGAGCCCTTAATTGGGAGCTGATTTCTGCAGAACTCCGATCCACAGCTGCCCTTTTCAAAGAAGCCTCCACAATGTAAAATAGCTTTCTCTTTCTCAAGAAAGATTTATTTTTGTTCTGTAAAGCCATCAGTTTTGCTAGTAGTCTTTAATTCTTTGATTGTAATATCCTGTATCAGTCTTCCTGTGATTTTGCCTAGGTTCAAGCCCTAGTGATAGTGCCAAAGCAATGATGTATTCATCTTCCAGAACTGCTCACACAAAGAGCTTTTTGTGTGTAGATGCACGTATTCACATACCTGCTAGTAAGGCTCATCCCAGTTCAATAAAGCAGTAAAGTCCATCTTCATCTCTTTCACTGCATTTAGCCAGAATTAAAAAAAAAAAAAAAAAAAAAAGAAGAAGAAATTAGGCACCGCTTTACACTTTTAACAATTATCTGCTTATATATGAGATAAATACATACAGTAACTTTTCACAACCATAGTTTAGACAGATGTGGTGCCAGTTTCCAAAAATATCAGATTCACTTGGTTTGAATTAGCCACTAGATTGCCTCTTTACAGCTTTTCCTGCGGTAGAGCCTTCCTCCATTGCACCGGAGGTCTGTGTTCATCTGCTACCTCATCTGTACCTGTTGTCACCTGCCTTCAGATGCTTCGCACTCACTCTTGTTCAGCAGCTGGAACTTCTGTGATTCCCTTTTCAGTTGTTTTTATCAGGTGATTTAAGGCTTGTGCTGCAAAGAAAGACCAAAAGCTCCATTATTGTGTGAAAGTTAAGTTAGGGGAATTGCAGACAGCTTAATTTGCCCCTTGTTTTGAATTTCTGAAAACCATAAAGCCACATAAAGCCTGGTTTTGAATTTCTGAAAGCCACTTAGGAATGTGTCAAAAATGATCTTATCAAGAAAGGAGAAAAAAGAAGCTCCCTTTTTGTAATTGTTTTTCTAGTCATACTATTTTAACTGCAAATATAATCAATGCAAAACAGCAGGCATATCACCTTTATGACAAGAAGAATTATCTTGAATGACATGAAAATGAGAGATATTCTTAGGTTCATACAGAGGAACATAACACATTCTGCTAAAAGGAACATCTTTTAAAGCTCTTTAGGATACCAACTCTTCTTCATAATATTTTAAATCTGTCTGAATTAGGATTGATCAAATTTGGAACTTGCTTTGAGTTTGGAACTTGCAATGAGTTTGACTGTGCTTTCCTTTGCTTGGTTATCTCATGCAGTCCTCTTGCCTGGAGATCATACAACATTTTTGTTGTTTGTATTTTTTTTTTTAATTTTCCTGAGTTTTTTTTTGTGCCATTTTAGTGCCCATAAAAGGCTTAATCAATTATAAAGCCATAAAGTTTGTGCGGCATAACTCTTGCCAAGTAAAATAAAATCAGTATTTGCACTACGGCTGCTATTTTACAGCTCACCCTTTCTTCATCAGATGATCCTGGCTGTGAAGCCAATCTGCTGCTATAGACGTAAATCCTACAAATATTTTCAGATGTGCACTGTGCACATTGACTTTGGATGGAATTGCAGTAAAAATATATACCTGGAATTAAAGCTCCACATTCCTAAAAGGTATAGATCTGTATTTTATTCAGTCATTTAATCTCATCAATCTGCTGGGAAAAAAAAAAAAAAACAACAAAAAAACTGCTCTGCATCTAATTTCCTCAGCTACCAGCAATACACTCAGCTAGTCTAGCCCAGGTTGCTCCATCCAGGATGTTAATCACATCACATTTAAGCCTGCACATTTAAGCCTACACATTGGACTAGGTACAGCAGGAATTGCCTAGATGAATCTCTAGAACTGTGCAAACTTCCTGCCTGGAGGGCTCCTGTATCCTGAGGTCGGTCGGACTGTGACCTGATTGTGAAGGTCCTCGCAGTGATCTCCGAGGCGGCAGTTTTGTATGTTCAGGTCAGTCCGTAGGTTCAGATGAGGTTCAGATCCCGTGTCTCAGATACACTGGTGACCGGCTTGGCTTCCCTGGGATTAATGATTTAGTGGCTCTGGATGTGCAAGCCCTGCTGCACCTCCTAGAACTGCAGAACAAACTTGGGCTGCAGGCTTATGACACAATAACTTAAGTCCTATAGATCTTGCCAGAAGTCATAAATTCCAGTGATACGGAATGCAGGTAGGTCTTAAGCGAAATTCAGAAGATATGATACGCTGTATTCCAAATTAGTTCATAATCCATTCCTGGATTACATATTTGTGAAGAGGACCTGAAAGTAAAAGAAATTTTTGTGACTCCACTGTTTGGGAAGTTAGAATCCGTGCCCTGCAGATCTTCTGAATGCTCTTACCAAAGGCAGCCAGAAGAATAGTGAGGAAGAATGGCTTTAGCATCATTTCTAGGTTATATTTAGTCAGTCCAATTTAAGAAGGAGTTGGAACATTGGTTGCTGAGATGGACACACTGCACCAA
>JAUBOD010000087.1:1265316-1289707 GCA_032353885.1 Nothura maculosa | reverse complement strand
CGGGCGCGCTTGTGCCGCGGACGCACTACAGCTCCCGGCACCCCCCGCGTGCCGCCGCTATTACGGGCTGGACTACAGCTCCCGGCACCCCCGCGCGCTGCGCTTGTGTCGCCGCAAGGCGTGCCGTGGACGGACTACAGCTCCTGGCACTCCCCGCTCGCCGCCGCTGCTACTGGCCGGACTACAGCTCCCGGTGCCCCCCGCGCGCCGCGCTTGTGCTGCCACGCTTGTGCCGCGGCTGAACTACAGCTCCCGGCACCCCCCGCGCGCCGCGCTTGTGCTGCCACGCTTGTGCCGCGGCTGAACTACAGCTCCCGGCACCCCCCGCGCGCCGCCGCTGCTACCGGCCGGACTACAGCTCTCATTGCTCCCTGCGCGCCGCGCTTGTGCCGCCGCACTGCGCGCCCCGGCTAGACTACAGCTCCTGGAATCCTTCGCGTGCTGCACTTGTGCCGCCGCGCGGCGTGCCGCGGCTGGACTACAACTCCCGGCACCCCGCGCGCCGCGGCCGGACTACAGCTCCCATTGCCCCCTGCGCGCCGCGCTTGTGCCGCCACGCGCTGTGCCCCGGCAGGACTACAGCTCCCGGCACCCCCCGCGCGGCGCCCTGCGGAGGCGCGGCCGCGCCTCCCCGCCGCGCGGCACGCCGGGAGCTGTAGTCCTGCGCGGAGGGCGAGGATGCAGCGACGTGGCGGGGAGGCAGGGGGACATTGAGAGGGGCACATAGTGACGTGGGGCGCAGAGCGGAGGGGACACGGGGGGACAGGGACACGAGGGACAAGGACATGGGGGGAACATGAGGGACAAAGGGGGGACACGAGATGGGGGGGACAGACAGAGGGGCAGGACACGGGGGACAAGGACACATAGAATGGACATTGGGACATGAGGGGACACACGGGGCCCCCGTCCCCCCGAAATGAGACATCCGCCGCCTGTGAAGTGAAAATATGAACATTATTTAATAACCGAGTCTCTGTAATAAACCATTTGAAAATATTTTACAAGGAAGTCACACGCACGATATCTTACAAATTGCCTCTTTGCCGGGATGTTGTGTGGGCCGCGGGTTGGCTCATTATTATTATTATTGTTATTATTTTCATGTCGATTTTATGTTTTCGACTTTTTGCCCACTCTTCTGTACAAAAAAGAAAGAAAGAAACCAATTAAAAACAGAAGGAAAAGAAAATGCGGGCGGTGCCCCCGGGGCCTGGGCGGGGGCAGCCCCCGGCCATGTTTATTTATAGCTATGTATAGGGGCGGGAGGGCCCACGAGCACCGAGCGACACGACAGAGCTACGCACACGGCCGCGGCCACGCACACGTCCCACGCACGGCCACCAGACACACACGGACAAGCACAAGCGGGCACGGGACGGGGCTCACAGTGATCGCAGAACCGAGAGGGACGCAAGGGCGGCGGGATAATTGAAAAAGCGCTATTTTTTTTTCCTTTTTTTTTCTCAATTTTGAGGGGTTTGGCTCTCCTTTTTGGCCCCTGGTGCTGCTGCCCCAGCTGGGACCCGCTGTCCTCCCCCGGCCTCCCAAATAACTCGTACCAACCAGGACGCTCACGCCAAGTTCTGTTTTTTCTCTCTTTTTTTCATTTGTTTTTCTCTTCCCCCCCTTTATTTTTTCTTTATTTATTTTCTCTCCGCGTCCTCGTTGAACGCCGGGACTCTCCGGGAGCTAAAATGTCGGGAACGGGATGTAGAAAGACGTTCCGGTTTAAAATCCACAGGCTTAAAAAAAGACGAGCGGTTTGGGCAAAGGCGAGCGGAGACGGCGGCACCGGGACGGGTCCCATCGGTGACACCGGAACAGGTCCCATCGGTGGCACCGGGATAAGCCCTGTTGGTGACACTGGGATGGGTCCCATCGGTGGCACCAGGATGGGCCCCGTTCGTGGCACCAGGACAGGTCCTGTCGGTGGCACCAAGACAGATCCCATCGGTGGCACTAGGATGGGTCCTGTTGGTGGCACCGGGATGTGTCCCATTGGTGTCACCGGGACAGGCCCCGTTGGTGGTGCCGGGGTGGCTTCCATGGGTGTCACTGGGATGGGTCCCGTCGGTGGTTCCAGGACAGGTCCCATTGGTGGCACCAGGACAGGGCCCATTCATGGCACCGGGATGCATCCCACTGGTGGCACTGGGATTGGCCCTGTCAGTGGCACCGAGTGGGTCACGTCAGTGGTACCAGGACAGGCCCCATTGGTGGCACCAGGATGGGCTCTGTCAGTGTCACTGGGATGGGGCCCGTTGGTGTCACCGGGACAGGCCCCATCGGCAGCACCAGGACGGGCTCTGTTGGTGGCACCGAGATGGGTCCCATCAGTGGCACCGGGACGGGCCCTGTTGGTGTCACCAGGACAGGTCCCATTGGTGTTACGGAGATGGGTCCCATCGGTGGCACCAGGACAGGCCCCGTTGGCATCACCAGGATGGGAGCACATGTCGGCGTGAGCGTCGGCTCCTCTTTGGATGCGTCCGCGGGGGGTCCCCGGTGCCGGTGCCGCGGTGTCGGGAGGGGGATGGAGATGGCGCCGGGTGGGGACGGGCGGGCGGGCGCGCGGGCGCTTAAAGGCAGGAGGCCGCGGGCGGCAGCGGGTGCCGGTGGGCGCGGGCGCAGAGCAGCAGCAGCAGCTGCAGCGCGAGCAGGACGCCCGGCGAGGGCGCCAGCGACGCCCCGCGGCCGCAGTCTGAGGTATCTTCCTGCGGGGCGAGAAGGGCGTGTGGGGCGGCAGCCCATAGCCCTGCACCCCACAGCCCTGCCGCCCTGCTCCCCATAGCAATGACCCCCAGGGGGGCACCCATAACTCCGCTGCCCTGCACCCCACAGCCCTGCACCCCATATATCTGCTGCCCTGCACCCATGACAATGAACCCCAGGAGGGCACCCATAACCCCACTGCCCTGCACCCCATAGCCTTGTTGCCCTACACCCCACGGCAATGACCCCTCAGGGGGGCACCCCATAGCCCCACCGCCCTGCACCCCATGGTACTGGGGTCCCACGGCACTGAATCCCCCACATGGGCACCCCATGGCCCCGCTGTTCCAGGGCCCCCATGGCACAGAGCCCTATGAAGGCCCCCAAGAACCCCACTGCCTGCTGGTCCCCCATGGCACTGCTGTCCTGCACCCCATGGCAATGACCCCAGAGCCCCATAGCCCTGCTCTCCAGAGCCCCACGGCACTAGCACCCTAGGAGGGCACCCCGTAGCCCTGCTGCCCTGAACCCCAAGGCACTGACCCCCCAGGGGGGCACCCATAGCCCTGCTGCCCTTCACCCTACATTACTGCTCCTCAGGGCCCCCATGGCACTGTTATCCGGTCACCCCATGGCTCTGACCCCCTAGGTCACCCTAGGCCCCATCTCCCTTCTTGCCCACGCGGGCGCCCCACGGCCCCGCGCCCCACGGCGCCCACGCACTGTTGCATTGTAATCGAAGCAGATGTGGGGGCCTTTCCGGTAGCGCGGCCTGTCCACCAGCTCGCACTGGTTGGGGTCCCGTGGCGGAGCTTGGCATGGGGTCAAGGAGACAACGGGAGGGCGTTGGGGGCCCCATGGCCCTCCCCACTGCCACAGCCCTCAACGACAGCGACTGGGCGTCCCCCACGTGGGCATCCCCACCAAGGATACCCCGAATCTCCGCCTGGAGCAGCTTGACGGACTCGCACTGGCTGCACATGGGCTTGTCGGCCACCACGAAGAGCAGGTTGGTGTTGGCCAACCTCTGCGCGTGGAAGAGCCTGCGGGACGCAAGGGCTCCGCGTTGCCGTGGGGCGGCCCACGTGGGGGGCAGCGCGGGCGCCGCCGCGATGTGGGGGGGACGCCCCACCTGGAGCAGTTGCCGCAGTCGATGATGGCGTTGTAGGTGGCGTTGACGGTGCTGAAGTAGTACTGGGTCTGCTTCATGATGCAGCTGGTCTCCCGCGCCTCCGCGCCGTCCGCCGCCACGTCCTCTGCGCCGGGGGGCGCGCGGGTGGTGGGATGTGGGGCCGCGGCGCCCCACGGCGCCCGCCCCGGCCGGCCCGTGACTCACCTGCCTGGAACCAGCTGCTGTAGGTGAGGCCATAGAGGAACTGCTGGAACAGGGACCTGGGCAAGGAGAGAGCGGCTGGTGAGACTGACAGGGACCAGCCAGGGCCTGCCCCACTGTGGCTACCACCAAGGGCACCCGGTGAGAGACAAGGTCCTGGTGTCACCGCAGTGGGGCAGAAGGAAGTGGGGCCGGTGTCACCATCAGACACCGCTCACCCTGGTGTCCCACAGGACCAGGACTCACCATGCGGCCGCCGATGTCCACCAGGCGAGGTTGAGGAAGTCGGCCATGGTGGGCTAGGGGCGAAGCAGAGCGGGGCGCTGAGCCGCCCCGTGGTGCCCCCCAACGCATGCGGCCCCCTGCGCCCCACGGCCGCTCACCACGAAGACGCCGCGCGGGGCGGCGCCCGTGTTGCTCTGCGCCTCCGGGGCGCACACCGACTGGAAGTCGTAGGACTCCTTGCGCGCGTAGAAGGAGTGGTTGTAGAGCGCCGACATGAGGTTGGCGTCCACCTCGCTGAAGAACTTGCCCACCTGCGGCGGCACCAAGGGGGGTGCGAAGAGGGGCACAAAGAGGGGCACAAAGGGAGGCTGAGGCCAGCACGTGCTGGCTTCCCGAGCCTCGGCTGCCCCGTGTGTCACAAGACGTTGAGTTTGAGCCCCCTTGGGGTCACCCGTCACAGGGTGAACGCGGAGCTCTGGGTGCCTGGGAAGCCCATCTCACCTGGAACCAATGGTCCTCCTGGTTGGAGAGCACCAGGAAGCCGCCGTCGTCGATGAGGACACAGAGCAGGTCCTGGGGAAGGAGGCCGGCGTCGAGGATGCGGCAGGGCCGCCGGGCAGGGCAGCGGCGCCGCGCGCCCCCCGCGTCCCACCTTGTTGTTGGCCTCGCAGTCCATCTCGCAGCTCGTGGAGGGGTCACACTGTGGGACGAAGCGGAGGCCGTGGGGCGCGTTAGCCCCACAGTTGGGCCCAGTGAGCCCCGTGGGATGGGATGGGATGAAACGGGCGCCTACCCTGCGCGCGCCCAGCTGGTCCCGGTCCGTGCGGTTGCTCGCCAGCACCTTGAACTTCTCCGCCCAGGCCTCCAGGTCGAGCTTCACCCCGACCACTGCGGGCCAAGGGGGCGGTGAGGCCTCCGCCCCACGACGCCGCTCGGCCCCATGGCGCCGCTCAGCCCCATGGCGCCGCCCCGACCCACCTGCGGGCTTCAGCGTCCTGCCGCCGATGCTGAGCTCCACGGCCGTGCTCACCAGGATGCCCACGGTGCTGTTCTCCAGCTCCAGGCCCCGGTAGGCGGCTGCGGAGGCCAGGGGCGGCCGTGAGCCGCATGGCTCCCTCGGTGCCTGCCCCACAGCGCCCCATGGCACCCACCGTCCCGGTAGGGCGGCTTGAACACGAAGCCCTTGTTGTCCAGGCTCCTCCGGTAGAAGCTGGCGTTGAAGGGCTCTGGATCCTCCTCCCAGTCATCCGCAGCCCTGCAAGGCAGCGGGTGCCACCACCGGGGGCTCTTATGGGCCCCCCAGGGCTGCAGGGGGCCCTATGGGCACCTCATTGGGGTCACTCACTTGTTGGGGAAGACGCGGGTGATGCCGCCGTCTGTGGCTGCGAACACGGCCAGCAAGCTGTACCTGTGGGGTGAAGATGGGTGCACAGGGCTCACATCAGCTCCCCACATCCCATGGGGCACCCAAGCGCATCCTGGGTCACCCAGGCTGCCCGGGACACCCTCCGGAGGTGGGATTTGCCATGGGAAGAAGGGCAACGGCGGCGCCCGCGTGTTGAGTGTCCGCTCAACGCCGGTGCCTACGTGTTGAGGTCCTGGTCCTTCCAGACGCGCTCCACCAGCTGCTGCGTGATGCCCGTGTCCAGGATGAGGTTGTGCAGGAGGAAGTTGTCACCTTAGGAATGACAGGAGGAGGAGGAGGAGGTGAGAGGCAGGAGCGCCCGCGGTGCCGCCCCTGCCCACCCCGGCCGGCCCTTTCTACTCACACTGCTTGGAGTCGGGGGTCACCTTTTCCATGAGGGCAATAAAGTTCTCCAGGAACTCCGTGTTGTTATCTGACAGGTCGAGGTCTTTGCAATACTCTCTGGGAGCGGGGAGGGAGGGGACAGGACGGGTCGCTCAGAGGCTCAGAAGAGGCACCGGCGGCCCCCGGGTGGGAGCGCTTGGCACAGGGAGCCCGGCTTGCGCTGAGGCCTCGCACACTCATGTCATTGATGCCGTGCTTGGAGGCGCCTCAGCACGGAGCATTGTTCGGACAGGAGGACAACGGGGGCCGCGAGGAGCTCTGCAAGCGGCTGGGCCGCCGCCGCCACCGGAGGCTCCCGCCGCCTCCCGCCGCCTCCCAGTGCCGCCCGGACGCTCCCGCGCCCACACAGACCACACAGGGCTCATACGGTTTCTGAAAAGGACCGGTGGCCAGGGCGCACGGCGGACTCGATGGCGGATCATACAGTCGGAGCGGGCACCCTCCGGACGCTTCCCGGCGCCATCCAGGGCCTCGCTCCGGCCTCCGGCTCTGCTGGCCTCACCTCTCGCTCCACAGCCCCTCACGACAAAGCCAGGGTGCCCCCCGGCACCCATGGGCCGAACCTCCCTGCCTCTCCAAGGTGAAACGTGGGGACGTGCGTGTCCCCAAGGCGTGTCGCCGTCCCCATGTGGGGCGGCGCGACTGTATGATGCCACCGCCATCTTGCCTTGGCCGCCATCTTGCCATGGCCACCATCTTGCCCGTGGCGCCTTTCAGAAACTATACCTATATATGCACGCGGCCAGCGGGCGCCGTACATATATATATGTATATATATGTGTATAGATACACCGTGCTGCAGGGCACGAGTGCTGCAGGTGGGGAGGGAGACGGGACACACACAGGGACAACTGGGTGGTGGGGACAGGCACGATGAGAGGCCGATGGCGGCGGCGGTGACGACACCTCAGCGAGCTGACACGCAAAAGCTACCTGGGCGCAATGAACACATGTCCATCCGACTCAAAGCTGTTGGGCAGCAGGGATTCAAAATCTGCAACAGAAAAGCCACGTTACCCGGCGGGGGGCCGCGCACGGGGCCGCCACGGAGGCACCGGCACGACGGCGGCGCCCGGGGGGGACGAGGCCGCCCGAGGCGGGAGGCCGTCCGTGAAGGGAGGCCGTCCGAGAGGGGAGGCCGCCCGCCGGGGCGATTTGGCCATCGGATCCAATTGAGTCGCACATGGGGGCCGCGCGCGCGCACATATATAGATGCGCCCGCATGTATATATATGCGTGCCGGGCGGGCGCCTCGCGCTTGCGGGGCTCATGCTAGTGCTGGCGGGCGGCACGGGGGCACTACGGCGGCTCGTGGCAGTAAATCATAGTAATAAAGGAGAAAACAAAAAACGTGTGTATATATATATATTTGTCAGGCATCGACATGGCCAAACCAGGGACCTGTGTGAGGACAGTCCAACCGGAGGCTCGGCCCTGCGGCGATGCCGCGCGCTGTCCCCACTTCCATCACCCCATCTCTGTCACCCTATAGCCATCATCGCCATATCCATCATCCCCGTATCCATTGTCCCTGTAACCATCATTCCCATTTCTGCCGTCCCCGCGTCCCTCCCTCGCGGCACCCGGCGCCGCCGGCCCCTCGCCCGGCCTGGGCAGGGGGCCCAGCCGCCGGTTGGACTGTTGCTCTCCGAGGGGCTGGAGGCAGGGGCTGGGTACAAGCCGATGAGAGGAGGAGGAGGAGGAGGAGGAGGAGTAGGAGAGGGTACAAACACTCGTACTTTGTCCATCAGCATTGCCATCACAGGGTGCCAGGGAGAGGCAACTCAAGGCTGACGGGACAGGGCTTGGGTGGCCCTAGAGCCTCTTTAGTGGGCACTGCTTCCCTGTGGCCTCTGATGTCCCATCTCATCCTGTTCCATCCCAACTTGAGTGTCCTGGTAGCAAGGGGACCTTATGGGCCCCTTGTGGGTCCAGCCCCATGCTTGACCAGTGAACCAAGGGCTACCTGAACCTGAGCTCCATCCCAGCCCCGACCTATAGGGCTTGGGGATGAAGCAGTCCCTGGAGGCCACCTCGGTGGTGGTGCCTGTCCAGGGCTTCCCGTGCCTCCTGGATCCCCCTGAGGATGTGCGGGATGGATGGACGGATCCTGGCGGTGTCCCCCGTGTGTGCCCCCACCCCTGCACAGCCCTATCCCGTTCAGCTTGAGTTGTCTTGGGAAGGAGGAAGCAGAGGAGCGAGGGTGGGCGGGAGAGGAGGAAGAGCAGGAAAGAATCCAACTAGCTCCGGAACGAAGAAACAAAGAAACCAACCAACAAACCAACAGAAAGAAACCCCCCCCCAAAAAAAACCACCTCGTTCATCCCCAACAGAGTGGTTTCGTACGAGACGGGCTCGTTTCGAGGGCGCCCCGCGGGGTTTTCCTGCGCCAGGCGCGGGGAGGGAGTGGGCGGCTCGTCGTGGCAAAGCTCTCATGGACATAACAAGACAAGGGGGGCTCTCCAAGAAGGGCCGAGCTGGAGGAGGAGGAGGAAGGAAGGAAGGAAGGGAGGAAGGAAGGGCTCGGTGGCGTTGTGCGGGTTCGGCGTGGCAGACGGGCAGGGAGATGGGCAAGCAGGGGCAGTGGTGGTGAAGGAGGGGGCCGGACACGGGGCGAGGAAGGGGGACAGAAAAGGGGGGACAGGACGGGGTGGCAGGAGGTGAGTGGTCTAAGACTGAGAATACTTGCCCTTCATTTTGTTGTTTGGTACTGTGTGAATCCACCATAGAGAGAAAGCAAGAAAAACAACAAACAAAAAAACGACAAACAAAAAAAAAGGGGGGGGTTGGGTGGAAAGGGGGGGAGGAAGGGGAAGGGGGGGCACAGACAATATTTTATTCAATCGCCGTTTGAATAAAAATATTGTGCATCATAATCATACCGAAAGGAAACCTCTTGCAGAAAACGACACCAAGAAAGGAAAGAAAGAGAAAAACGGAAAGAAAGAAAGAAAGAAAGAAAGAACAACAGTAAAGGAAATAAAAGGCCACAGTGAAGTAATAAATAAAGAAAAATGTAAATAACTAGAGAAATATATATATATATCCAATACTCCAAAGGAAAAACAAAAAAATGAGAGTCAGTAGCAAACACTTGCAACAGTCTCGATCTCGAAACGCTCCCACGGCGTGAGCGGGACATGCAAAATTCGAGGCTGGAAGAGACGGAGGGGCTGGGGGGGACACGGCGGGCGCCCCATGGATGGGACCCTCGTGCTGGTGACCAGGGGACACCGGGGATGGGGACAAGGGGCAGCCGGGGGGGAAGATTCTGGCTCCTCCCGGCAGGACGGGGCCCTGGGAAGTGGCGCGTCCTGTGCCGGGAGAAAAGGCTCTGGGAAGGGGGGAAAAGAGGGGAGGAAGAGGATGGGGTCGGGGTGGGGGCCAGGCTAACACACGAGTACAACAGGTTCATTGGAAACGGAACGAGAGCCGCAACTCAAAGCGTCAACGGGAAGAGGCGAGGGCGGCTCCGGACGACGACGATGACGACGACAGCAACCAAAGAATCGTGATAAGAAGGAAAAACAACCAGAAAAAAAACAAGGAAAAAAAGGATAAAAAATAATAATAATAAAAAAGGATAAATAATAATAAAGGATAAAAAATAATAATAAAAAAGGAAAATAAAGAGAAAGGAACTCAAAAGACCCATGCAACCTTCCGCAGCGGCTGGCGGCTCCGCGCTGGCCTGGGGCTGGGGGGCACGGGGGGCCGAGGCAGCCCGGGGACACCCCCAGGCCCGCAGGCCAGCGCTTCCTACGGGACGTGCGTGCGCAGGTCGCATTTTGCCCTCGGCCAACGCTCGCTCCTGTCTCCTTTGCCTAGCGCCAGCTCTGGCTTTGCTCGTTTATGCCTTTTTTTTTTACCCCCAAAAGTTGTTTCTCAGCTTGGGGAGGGAGGGGACGGGGGGAAGGATGGCAGCGAGGGCAAGGGGACAAGGAAGGGGCTACTTACACTTCACCTGGAGGATCTGGTCGCTGAGGTTGGCCTGGATGTAGTAGGTGCTGTAGGGCGGCAGGACCAGCCCCAGGCTGTAGAGGGAGAGGGGACATGGGCTGCGGCAGGACCCTTGGGGACAGGACATGGCACCTTGGGGACAGCTTTTGGGAGAGACCCTGGTTTCTGGGGCCGCTTTGGCCCCATGTCTGGAAGGGGAAGGGGGTCAGTGGTGGCTTTGGTGCCCATGAGCTTCCCCTGAGACATGGGAGCACAAGCTCGTGGGGTTGGCAGGGGTAGTGGCACCTTGGTGAGCACAGCATGGTGGCACATGTGGCAGAGGGGGTGACACCCCTGTAGAGATGACAGGGGTGGTGGCACCTCTGCATAGATGTCAGAGGTGGTGACACCTCTGCAGAGATGTCCGTGGTGGTGACACCCCAGTACAGATGACAGCGGTGGTGACACCTCTGCATAGATGTCAGAGGTGGTGGCACCTCTGCTTAGATGATAGAGGTGGTGGCACCTCTGCATAGATAACAGAGGTGGTGACACTCCTGCATAGGTGTCAGAGGTGGTGGCACCTCTGCGTAGATAACAGAGGCGGTGACACCCCTGTATAGATGACAGGAATGGTGTCCCCTGGCAAGCGTGACACAGGTGACAGCATCCAAGCAAGCCCAGTTCACACTACTGGGTCCGCTCTTCATCTTGGACGTGCCGTGCCTGGACACACGCTGTGCACCCCATCTGTGCCCAAAGCCCGGGAAATCCCTAGGGAACAGCCGGGAGCGGGCAGGGCCTCTGGGGGGCACCCATCCCCGTGTCACCCCTGTGACGCTCACCTGTAGTTGGTGCTTTTGATGGGCGCCCACGTGTAGGTCCTGAACACCTCGTCGATGTATTGCTGCAGGGCAGGCAGAGCGCGTGAGGTCGCGGCAGCCCAGGACAGCCGGGCGCGGGGAAAATGGGAGACCTCTCTCTTGTCCCCTGCACCCTAGAGGACCTGCTGGCTCTTTACCTCATCCAGGGACTTGATGAGCGTCTTGATGAACCTCTGCCCGTCGTTGCCGTCGATCATGCTCCGGCGGATCTAGGGCACATGGAGGAGCTGGGGTGACCGGGGGCCGGTGGGATGGCACTGGTGACCCCATGGGGCAGGGGGACAGCGTTCCGAGGGGCTGGGTCACCCCAGGAGCTCAGCATGGCCACGGGGACCACACGCCCTGCCCACCTCCTCCTTGTTCTCGTCTTCCAGCTCGGCATCCAGGAAATCCAGTGTCACTGGCTCGCGGAAGTTGATGATCTGCAGGCAGGACATGGGCAAGGACTGTGATCTCCACCACCGAGCAGCTCACGACAGGGCATGACAGAGCCCAAACCATCCTCATGGGAAGGCTCCCTCCCCAGCATCGGACCAGGCGGGCGCCCATCATGTGCACAGGGAGCCTCGTTAGGCAGAACAGGGCTGGGGACAAGCAAATAAATCCCCGCGGTGTCTCCACCGCTGACGGGTGGCCGATTAATAACGGCGCCGTACGGAGCGGGACGTGTCTGCCAATGAAACATATTGGGCCCTGATTGCCGCCGTTGCTCACTGCCTCGTTGCCGGCTCGCTGCCAATGATGGATCCCCGCGATTAGCGCGGGGAGCTGCGCGGGCTGATCCACACGCGCGGAGGCAACGGGGGCGAGCTGAGTGTCCCGCTCACCTGGGGCTGCAGGTTGGGGTGCAGCAGCACGTAGCCGTTCAGGTCGATGGCGAAGACGTAGCCGTTCGCCCCCAGCTGCGGGAGGAGAGGAGAGGGCGGCGCTGTGGCACCCGCGGTGGCACTGCTGGGGTCCCCGTGTGACTGCAAACAACTCGGTCCCCAGCCCGGCCCCGCAGGCCGCAGGCAAAGCAGCCCCAACGCGGGTTAAACGCTGCCAACGCGGCCCAACACGCACGTTGTAGCGCGGCGTCAGCTTCTTGATGTCGTTCAGCGCCACGTCGATGCCCATCACGCCCAGGATGAGCTGGTTCTGCGGAGAAGCCGAGCGCAGTGGTAGGGCCACGGGGGAGCCTGGCTTTGGGTAGACTCGGAGGTAGACTCCAAGGCAGACCCAGGAGCCCAAGATCCTACCTTCCTGTCGCTGCTGTCCTCCGTGAGGTTGAACACGGGCAGGGTGCCCGTCACCACGAGGCCCAGGCCCTGCATGCACAGTGGGACAGTGCTCAGATGGTGTCCCCAGGGTGGCCCTCTGGTTGGGCCACACAAATAGGCTCATGCACTTAGTCCACACGGCCTCACCAGCGCGTCCTGGTACACATTGGTCCATTGGACCTGCTTGGCCCGGTTCCCGGCCAGCACCATGGGGCGGCCCAGCACGTCCAGATACTCCTGTGGGGACACGGGCAAAGGAATAAGGGGGGCGTGGGGTACGGATGGGCATGAGGAGGGCGCCGGGGCTCACCTGCGTGTTGATGCGGATGGCGCCGATGGAGGGGATCTCAAAGTAGTAACCTAGGGGAAGGAGAGGCACGTGGTGGCATCGGGCAGTGGTGACACATGGGCGGCCTGGTGGCATCATGCCCACCTTTGTTGGCACAGGCCATCCACTGCAGCGGCGTCACGTCATAGTTGTGCTGCCCCACGGAGAAGGTGAAGACGCGCACCTGTGGGGACAGCGGCGCTGCTGCCACCTGCCCGCTGCCCCCCGTGCCCGTCCCTGCCCAACGCGCCAAGGTGGCAGGTGCTTTAATGGGGCCCAGCTTGTCCCATTATGGGGACAGCGGCCCAAAAAGCTGCCAGTAAATGAGGTGGTAACTGGTGATGAAGCTGGAGATGTCAACTGTCTCCACGCAGGTGCTGCTCATGGGTGCCCCTGCGCGTGCCAACGTGCCCGCCGGGGCTCCTCACCGTCTTGTTGGGCCAGTTGTACTTCTCGAAGACGTCCTGCACGCGGTCCTCGCCGCCGTCCGTGAACATCATGATCATCTTGTTGCAGTTGGCGCGCGTGATGTTGGACTGCGAGGCAAGGCAGAAGGCAGCTCGGGGCGCCCCGGTGCTCCCGGGAAGCTCCCTTTTAAGGGCCTGGGAGACGTCCCCGGAGCGCCAGCACCCATGGGTGCCCCTCTGCCCGCGCCACGCGCGTGGCCTCCCCTTGGACCCCAGCTCACGTTCTGCAGCTGGTCAAAGGCATATTCAAAGCCGGCCTTGTAGTCGGTGGTGCCCTTGGCCACCATGCCCTGCACGTCCTCCTTGAAGACCTTCTTGTTGCGGATGTTGGCCTGCACCAGGTGCTTGAAGCACGATACCGGCTTCGCCTTCTCGTTGAACTAGGGCAAGGGAGAGGGTGGCATCAGATGGGGTGCCCAGCACCCTGGTGGTGCCCTCGCCGTGGCGGGAGGCTCGGTCGTCCGGAAGAGCAGGTCGTTCCGAGACCGGACGCGGATCCAGGTCACCGGCTGGGACGTTTCCAGGCAGTTTAACACGGACACACCTGGCAGCGCCAACCCGCGGGGCGGAAAACAAGACGGCCATTAAGGGATGAGAGCCCAAATCCTCTAATCAGCTGCCCTCAATGTGCCCTAACCACCGGCCTCCTGCCTCATTTATCCTCCTGGCTCAACCCCGTGCGCTCTCCTTCACCCGGGGGCTGCGAGGGCAGCAACTATTTCCTAAATCCTGCTGTTTTTAGCTCCTGATCCCCCATTTTGGGATAGGGAGAGCGCTGCAGTGGCATTGGTTTCTCCTTGAGTTGGCCTTGAGCTGCTTGGAGGTTTGTTGGCATGAGGTGCATCAGAAGGACCTGCAAGGACAGCATCCCTGTGCGTGGAGCTTCAACGCGTCCCCATGTGGGGGTACCCACCGAGGCCACATTGACGTAGTCGTCGTCCGAGAGCGTGTCCAGCATCTCGTAGACTGATGTCTTCATCAGCTTGAGGGTGAGGCCGCTCACACTGCCGCTCCTGCGAGCACCAGGAGGGACGAGACTCGTGTCACTTGTTGAGAGAAAGACCACGGTGCCCCCCTAACCCCCATGGGGGACACGACACATCCCCGAGGAGCCTGTCCAGCCCCAAGCAGTGCCCCGGCCCTACTCACACGTCCACGATGATGACCATGTCCTTGGGAGAGGAGGCCCCTTGGATGTACCTGGCGGAGCAGAGCCGGGGGGCGGTGGGTGCCGAGCGGCTCCGGCGCCCAACTAAGATGCTGCCCTTAATGGCTTGTGGCAGCGCATTTATCTCCGGGCGCCCTGCTCAGATTAATACTCCAGGCTCCGCGTGAAGAGGCTTCATTTAATGGGGCCATTTATCACGGGAGGGGAGGCGGGCGAGCGGCGCGGGCAGCCGTGCAGGAGGAGCGGGGCAACGTGGGCCCGGGCGCCGCCGTGGCCCCACGGGCACCCGGATTGTGCCCCATGGATGTGCCCCGGGTGCCGGGGTGTGGGGCTGCTGCTGCGCTGGGCTCCGGGCTAGCAGGAGGGCAGCCGGGCTCCGGGCTAGCCGTCCCGCTGCCTGCGCCTCCCCTGAATAACCCACCCAGGAGCCGCCACGGAAAAGCACTTAATAATTAATGCGGAGCAATCAAAGGCAATTAACCGGCATGGCGGGACCATTAATTTTCTGCGGAGAGGGCCCGCCTGGTGCCGGGCACGGCACCTCGCGGCGGAGCCCGCAGCCCGCGGCCGCTCCGGAGCACCCCAGTGCTCGCACCCATCCCACCGCTGCCTGCACCCACTGCCCCCGGGGCATCCCCCCGGGGCAAACAGGAGCAGGACAGGGGGCAAAACATCCCCTTGTTGCTGCCCCCCGTCCACGTGTCACCACCGCCCCCGTCCCTCTCACCAGGGCCTCCTGCGGACATCATAGAGGTCGATCTTGTTGGGCGCCCTCCACGGGGTGGCTGCGGGCGGAGGGGAGGCCAGTGAGCGGCCCGGGGGCCACTTGGCGTCGTGGCCGGTCCCGGGGCCGCCCCCCACACCTGGGTAGTAGCGGGTGACGCCGGTGGCGCTGCCGAAGACCTGCCAGAGCAGCGAGGGGTCCTCCTTGCGGTTCTCCATGAAGACGTCCTCCAGCGCCTGCGTCCAGTTGAGCTCGTTGAGGATGACGGTGGCTGCGGGGGAGCGGGCGGAGGGTGGGCGGCCGCGCACGGCTCGCCCGGGTCCTGCTCTTGGACTGATGCTCCCGTGATGGGATGGAGACCCTCCCCGTGCATCAGTGCGGCCCCTGGGCTCCCTGCGTGCGTGAACGCTGCTCCTGTTCCCTCCTTCTGCATGAAGCAGCTCCCTGAGTGTGAACACAGCCCCAGAGCCTCCATGTGCACTAATGCAGCTCCCGTGGCCTCCCTGCGCACTCATGCAGCCCGTCGCAACCCTGTGCACCAACGCAGCCCTTGTCACCTCCTTGCACACTAATGCAGGCCCTCTCAGCATCCTGGAAGTCAATGCAGCCCTTGTCACCTCCCTGTGCATCTATGCAGCCCTTGTCACCTCCTTGTGTACCAATGTAGCCCCCCTCATCTCCCTGTACATCAATGCAGCCTCTGTCACCTCTCTGTGCACCATTGCAGCCCTTGTCACTTCCCTGTGCATCTATGCAGCCCCTGTCACCTCCCTGTGCACCAATGTAGCCCTTGTCACCACCCTGTAGACTAATGAAGACCCTGTCACCTCCCTGCACACCAATGCAGCCCCTATCACCCCCCTGTGCTCTAATGCAGCCTCCATCACCTCCCTGTACATCAATGCAGCCTCTGTCACCTCCCTGCGCACTAACGCACCCCCTTGTCACTCCCCTACAATGCAGCCCCACACCAGCCCCACAACTTGGAGGGCCGAGCTGTGCATCCCGCCCCACCAGCAGCTTTCCTTGAGGGCAGCACAGCAAATAAAAACACATGCAAGGGGGCAACCTGTGTGGACAGTCCAGGGCACGGGCACCCCTAGCACCTCTCGGGGCGCCCGCCACCGCCGTGGGGCACTCACAGCCTTTGTAGATGTCCGTGGGGATCTGCACGGCGGCGTACGAGTAGTTGACCTTGGTCTTGAAGTTGGCGTCGGCGGTGAACTCCAGCTTGAGGGAGTTGGACTTTTCCCGCTCGATCTCCTCCCCATCGGGGTCGTCCTGGGGGAGGAAAATGTGGGGCTGGGGCCTTGGCATGGAGCCCCCGGGCCCCCTTCTCCTTCCTATCCTGCCTCGCATCCTTCCTTTGCCAAGGGCTAATTTGTATTCCCTGACATTCCCTGTTTTCGCTGTCTGGCTGCCTTCATTCATGCACCTAAAGACTCATATGTATTTATATATTATCCATCTATCTACTCATATATCTATACTCATATATAAGCCCGGCAGACCAACATATGGCTGTCTATCCATAGGACTCTCCATGCATTGCTGACACCTGTGTGGTGAACGGACCCACTCATTCCCAAGTCGATTCCGTAGCCCTTTTCACTGCTAAATTTCTAAGGGATTCCAAGCATCTGTTTTACATCCTGCACGTCACAACACACACATGAGAATATATTATTGGAGATATATGTGTCCTTTAGGAAACTCTTATGGGATGAGATATGAACCTTATATCAAGATGCCACCATGAGCTGAGCGCTTTGGCCACCATGGGTGTTTTAGCCACTTTTTACTGTATTGTAATACATAACTATAAATATATTTTACTGTATTTGCACCCAGACTCTACATTTTGTCAACAATCTCCCCAAATCTGCAGGTTTCTTATAAAGGGGCTTCCTCTGCAACCTCCCTGGGCATCGCTCCCCCTGCAAAAGCCACCGTGGGACAAACAAATCCCATTCAAAAATGCCTCTTTCTTTCCTAAATCTCCCAACCTCTGCCGAAACACCCCAATTTAACACCGGGGAGAAGGATGTCACCTCCTCCAGCCACATCCCTGCTTTTAAAGCGGTGCAGATTATAAATAACCATCAGGTTCTCCCCTCCCCTGTTTCCCCTCTCCCTTTTCTTGCTTAATCTCTGCTATAGGTACTGCTTGGAGATCTTGCTAGCCCATTTATTTTTAAATTACCAGCCGGAGGAGAGAAGAAGGGGAGGGAAAGAAACAGAAAAGAAGAAAGGAAGCAGAAAGTTCGTTCTCGGGCTGATAGCTTATCAGGAGGAAATCCAAATGTCACGTTAGTCGAGAAAGTTGGGAGATTAAATTTCCCAGCCCCCTTCATCTGCTGCTGACATTTAGGGGCTTTTTTATTCCCTTCCTGCCTCTGCTCTGCACATCTAAGAGCGGCAGCGGCTCCGTGCTGGGGACCCCGACAGCAAGCGGCACCTTTGCATGGAAGAAGGGCATCCATCCCGCTTGGATGATGGAATGAAACGCTTCCACTTCTCCCTATTGCATATCTCCACATGTGTGGTGAAAGCCCAGGCCTCAGCTTGCCCACCCAGCCTGTTCCTTGCAGCCTGCTCCAGTGGCAAATGCCCCCCTGCAACCTGAGGCCTTGGAAACCCATCCTCTTGGCTTGACCCATGGCCAAAAACGGACCGTGCTCCTTCACTGGGGACACCTTGGAAGCTCCAAGGAACACGTTCGGATGCCCAATCTCATTAAAAAAGTCCTACGGAATTAAAAACATGTTTGGGAAGATAGTGGAGCTGAAGTGCAGGCAAAATGAATAGGAAACTCATTTCTTTCTGCTCGCAGTGAAGCAAGGCTGGTGAATACGGCCCGGCGAGGCTCAATAGGCTTTGTCTATCCCCGCTAGCTCCATCTCCGCTGCATCCTGCCCAATTTAAATACAAAAATTGGAGCTAAATAAAGAAGGATGGGGAGGCCGCTATTTAATTCCATTCAGATATTCCGGTATCACCTTCCTCTTTTCTCTTTTTTTTTTTTCTTTTAAAATTTCATCGCCACCATCTTTTCTATCCATTATTTTTTGGCAGAATTAAATTAGTCAGGATTTCATTGGGAAGCAGTGAGGGCACGAATAGGGAATGCCCTCCCTGCTGCAGCCTGCAAGGGGATGAGGAGGATTTTGTTAGTTTTTATTTCCCCATTCCCAAAGGAAGATGCTGGAGGACCGAAGGCAGCGCTCCGGATTCGGGTGCCGGCAGCAGCTCCCGCGGGATGCGTGTGGATCCAAAGCAAATCCAATATGTTGCCCACAGTGATGTTGGGGACCCCTACTCACATATTCGGTGTCAGCCTTGGAGTCGTAGTACTCGATATCTTCCTCCTGTGGAGCAGAGGGAGAGCAGCGTTAGTGTTGGAGCCTCCCTGCCATCCTCTTCCTCACGAGGAAAAGCCTTCATCCCATCTTCCAGTTGTGCTATTAGAAAGCCTAATTGTGAAGAGAAGGTGCTTATTAATTATCTGTGATTTATTGGGACATGCTGAGAGGTTTTGGGCAATGAGGAGAGGGAGGGAAGCCCAAGTTGGGGCTGGGTCCTGCCCCTGGTGCCTCCCGAGTCCGTGGCCATCTGTGCTCCGCAATTGAAGGAATCCCTGGGAGAGCCCTAACGCAAACGAGCTAATTTCATCTTTAATGATCTTTAATTATTAATGAGTATGACTAACAGCAGCCGTCCAGAAGGTGCTTTGGTAGCCACTTCATCTCCCCTCGGTTCCCGTGCAGAGGCCGGCTGGCCCTTGGTTTGTGGTGGCCTCCCCCTACTGGAGGTGGGAATGGATCGGGATGCTCGAGGGAGAGGACTGGGATGCTCACAGAGGAACCTGCCCGCTGTTGTCCTCGCCACGTTGTCCCCTCCTCGGGGAGCAATGGAGACCTCACCATGAAGGGAGACCTTGCCCTAAAGACCTTCTCTAGATGTTTCTGGAGACACAAAGAATTGACCAACCCCACCATGCACAAAGGCCAGAAGAGCACTGACACCATCACCTCCTCCCTGGCCACCTCTTTAGTTTCCACAGAGATCCTGGAGACTCTCCAGAGGATTTATCTTAATACTCATCATACTCAATGCTCTCCTGACAGACCCACGTGCTGATGACGCCCATACAACATATACACCAAACCAACAGCCTTGTTCTGAATGTGCAAAGCCAGTGCTCTCTAAAGCCAACTAAAGACAACCTAAAGGGTCTTCATGGAGCACCTGCACCTTCCTAATACTCCTGATTTTATAAACTGTGCTTATTGACTTCACCTGAATCCTCTTTTCCTCCTTCTCCAGCCCACGTTAAACCAATCTTTGTGTAAAGAGCACTGTTATTTCCAGGGCCTTTAGAATAAACGCTGCTAAAGCAAACCAGTGGGTGAGTATTCAGCGCTGGGGGATTTCAACCTTACCACCAATGAGAGGCCCTGGGCAAGAGGGAGCTCCATGGGATGCTGTTGGGCTAGAAACGTGCCCATCTGCTCATAACCCAGCGTCCTATGGAGCCTGGAAAGGGGAATCTCCATCCTCCAAGACAACCCTACTGCTCCTATTCCTCAGCTCCAGCCTCTGGGAGATTTTACACTAATACGCTCAGTTAGCAGCTAATTAATTAAAACCAGCCTGTGAGTTTCTCCAGAGCTGCCACCTGATTCCTTCCCGGCCGCCCAAGCACGGAGCCGGTTTCCATAGGAGAAACATGCAGGGAAAACCTGGCTGCTAATTGGGAGCCTGAAGGCTAAAATGCCAAGGACAGGGAAAGGCATCGGGAAGCATTTTGTGTCTAAGGAACCTGTGCTGCAATCCAGGGGCAAAGAGACCCCATTCCTTGCAATGCAGCCCACATTTTTCTCCCCAGCCTCCAAGAGCATTGAAATGTGCCTCCTCTCCCTGCTAAAACCATGGCAGAAGCTAAAAACAACATCAGAAAGGTCAGGGTGTCGATGTCTTCTCCTGAGAACAGGATCTTCTCCTGAGCCTTGCAGTGCTGGGATGAAGACAGCAGCAATTTCCTTTTCCCGCATCCCTGGTGAAGCTGGATAACTATTCAAGTGACTCGTTGGTGGGTTTTCCATCATGCCAGATGCTCCATCTCGCTGCTCCTTGCTTTCCATGGCATGTCCCTTTGGAATAAGCGGGGGGGGTGATGATGCCACCCTCCTCGGGCAAAGGGACAGCAGTGAAAATGCCACGCATGGCCAATCTGTCCCTTGACCTCCACCACCAATGGACCAAACCTCCACCACTATGGACCAAACCATCTTGTCCCTTTGCACAAGGGCCAAATTTGGGCCAACCTTTCTTGTCCCCTTTAGGAAAAAGGGGGTCAAAGAAGCCCCCTTGGTGCCACTCATTGCCTTTGAGAGCACCCGGTGAAGAAAAATCCGAGTTTTCTCTTTTTTTTGGTCAATGATTTTCTTATTCTCCTTTCGGCCAGGCCAGCTCTACAGCAAGGTTGGTGCTTTAACACAGTAATTCTCCGAGCGTAATGAAAGCTGACATTATATCAAACACAATAAAGACTCTCGGCTGATGGAGATCATTCCCGAACACACAAACCCATTAAACTGAAAGAAGAAAGGGGAAAGAAAAAAAAAGAAAGAAAGAAAAAAGAAGAAATATCAATTCTACACACTCGCTGGCCAAAAGAAAATGTGATTTGTTATCTAAAAGGGGGTTATAAACACGGCTTCAATGCACTTTCTGTGCTGTAATGAAAACTGGGCTTGAAACGGCAAGACGACTGCAAATTAGAGCATTTGATTTTATTTTCGCCGTTTTTAGGTAAACCTTTCTGCAAGGGCAAGCGCAAGGTTGCGGCGACGATCTTTCTGTTCTCGGCCGATAAGTAGGATCTGTAATTAAAGGCGGAGGGGAAGGAAAGGGGGGGGATAAGGAGCGGGCGGCTGCCTTGCCGGAGGATCCGTGCCGTGGATCCTGCTCCCGGGAAGCCGCTTGCAGCCGCCTCGGAGCTGGGATGAGAGGGGAGCCCTTTTGGGCACCGCAATGAAACCCCCCCGTGAAGGAATAGGAGGAAAACGGGGGTGATGGCCCTTGAACGGAGCAGAAAGGGGGTTATAAAGAAGGCGCTTCTGAAGGCAACGCGAGCGATGCCACCCTCCGCAGCCTCCTTAAAGGGAGCCTCAATGGGACGGGGAGTCACGGAGGCCGGCGCTACCGCTGATGTTGAGCCTGTTGATTTGTGTCATGGCCAACAGGAGCGGTGGCTCCTCGTTCTCCCTCATGGCCCCTCTTCTCGAGGGCCATGAGCACTCGGTGGCACCCGATGCCTGAGGATGCTCAAGGATAAGGACGGAGAGGCCGGCATGGTGAGGGAGCCGCCACAAGGAGCCAATGTTTCATCAAGGAAACCGAGCGAGCGGCTCAAGGTCGCGCGAGCGCAACCTTTTAGGAAGGAGGAAGCACCTGCACGGGGCTGGGAGAAACACAAAATAAAGCCCCGCAACGGCTGGAACAACAGCAGCTCTGCCCGGAGCCGCTTCCCCCGGCTCCTCCATGGCAACCCGCACGGCTCCGGTGCTTAATGGCGCGGCCATTAGCGCTAATGCGTCGGGAACGCGCGGCATCTGCCGCCGCGCGCCCGGCTGGCGGCACGGGGACGGCCGTGGCGTGATCCCTCACCGGCTCCCGGGCACAAAGTGAAGGGAGCGGCGGCCAAAATTAACCCAGTGGTTAAAAAAAAAGGATAATGAAATAAAATAGAGCGGGGGGACAAGAGGGAGAAGAGCTGAGAGGAACGGGAGGAGTGGAGCTGTTGGAGATGCCACACGGGGATGTTCGGTGCTTAATGCCAGTGGAGAGGGGACCGTCCATCGGGTGTCCTGCGCCATCCTGGGTTGTCCCTTTGGGCAGGATGCGGCAGCTCCTGCCATCGGGGATCTGCTGGGATCTGGGGGATGAGCAAGGATCCCATAAAAGACGGACTTCTGTGGGGCAGAACCAGACTTCATGGCAGACGCAGACAGGGAATATCCATCAGGGCCAGGTGTGGAGCATCTCCACCTCACATTAGATGTTTCTCTGGAAGATGGGAGGCAATCAGGACTATATCCCAAACCTGCAGTTAATGGATCCAAAGGCCCAGGGGAGACTTTTCTCCACAGCTCCTGGTGCCACAGAGCTCTGTGGCCTGCTAACCCCTGAGGACAACATACAGATTGCACCCTGGTACTAGCAAAGGAGGAGGGAACCTGTGGGCAGATGCCCTCAGCTGTGGCTCTCATGAAGCCCCTCCAGAAGTTAGAAGGGGAGGATTCATCCTGGTGCTCTCCCGGGAGACACAGAGAGGGAGAAAGTGACAGCAAGAGCACAAATAGAAGTCCCTGGAGGCCTTGCACACCTTGCATCCTCTTTGTGCCTCTTCCATGGCCCTTCAGAAGAGCAACGGCAGTAATTCAGTGTCACCCTCTTGCCGAAAGGTCTCAGGGCCTGTTAGCACTGATGACTTTGTCCATAGGACAGGACAGCCCGTGGGGACACCTCACCTTTTGGGAGCGGAGATGTTCCTGCTAATAAAGACCAGGCGAACAGCACTGGGGTGGCTGTCCCCTCCGGCTGCCTCCCGCTGTCCGCTTTGCCTCTTGTCTCCCATCTCGCCTGCTGCCATCCCCATCCTCTGCTGAGTTCTCCAAGCCGCTTTCCTGACATCCGGCCACCAGTCGCAGGCCGTGACCTGACATGGGCCCAGTGACCAAGCGCGAATTCAGTGTGTGCCACCCAACTAAAGAGACTGTCCCAAAAGGCTCCTGCAAAGTCTGTTTTCAAGCAGGACATGGCTCCTGGTGAGAAGACCTGGCCACAAGGTCCCTCGCAACCTGGCTGGGTGGTAAAAGCTGGGCAGCTTTGCTCACCACCTTGCTTTTCTTCAGTCCTTGCCTCCACACCACGTCTTGCTCTTGGTCCTCCACACAGCAGCATCTGCAGGGGATTTCACTTCGAAGCTTCATCTCTTCTCCTCTACAACTTCTGCTTTCCACCTCTGTTTGCAAACCCTAATTGCCCAAAGGAGGCTTCTTTGAGCACATGCTCCAGCCAAGTGCTGCAAACCAGCCGGATCTGCCTCTTGAGGGACACAGCCGAGCTATATGCAGATGCAAAGCTGTGATGGGCCACCAAGACATGAAGAAATTGGTCCCATCCCTTTGGAAAACGAAGGAGGGAAGTTCTTCCCCAGCACTGCATTGTCTTGCGAACACAGGGCTGCCATGAAGATGGTCGTCTCGGAAGGGATGGATGTTCTGGGATAAGAAGGGATGGTGCAAGGCAATGGATGGGCATGTGGTCACTCCATGCCCTGTCCCCAGGAACAGGTTTCTCACCACGGACACCCCGGCACCGCAAGGCCGAGCACCTCTCCCCACTTCCATATGGTGACCCGACTGCTGCTCCAGGCAGAGCCCTTGAGCTGCCTGCTGAGCGCTGCCGCCGCCGCTGCCGCCCTAATTACCAAGTCAAATGCAATCATCACAACCACATCTTCCCTCTCCCGGGCGCCATGGCTCCTTTCTCCCACCCCAAAACCCTCCCGCCACCTTACCTTGATGTTGTCCTGCCAGTGGTGGGCCTGCTGGAACTTCTCCGCCGCTGTGGCCAGCCTCTGCAAGGGAAAGGAAGCAGGAGATCAAGGGTGAGCACAAATTGCCCTCCAAGCCCCCGGCTCCACAAGATTTCCAGGGAATAGACGCCATGGAGAGCCCAGCTCCCATCCAGCCTCCAAGTGGCCGCTGGAGCTAGCTTAGGTAGCCACAAGGATGCAGAGGGCAACCAAAACCGCTCGCTCCTGTGATCAACCATGACCAACATCCCAATGACAGCAGCGAGGAGAGCATCAGCACGTGCCACAATGGGCCCTTTTCCACTGCCTCCGGCTCCAGCGCTTCATGGGTTTCAACCTGCTGGGTTGTAGGTGCCCGGGAGCGAGGCAACAACAGCGCGAGACCCCATAAATCCTCGCCTACCTCCAAAGCTCGGCTCGGCTCTTATCAGATGCACAGGAGCGCGTATTCCATCACCGCGCAATCTCCTCGAAACTTTCTCCTCTAATCTGCCCTTTTATCTCGATTTCCAAATCAAAGCACTTTCTCCCTCGCATCCGAGGGGAGAGATCAGCAAGCTACCAAGCGAGCGCTGGAGTAGAAAATACTCCCATTCGGGAGAGAAAAAGGATTAGGGGACAATAGGCAGCTGACAAGAACAGCTAAGAAATTGTGAATTTTGGGTGCAATTTTTTATTTCTGAGGGGGGGGATCGTGCATGGTGTGAGCTCCACAGTGCCCAGTTGTCCCAAGCAGCTCCAATGAGCAGAGCCCCAAACCCCTTGTCTCGCTGCCTGCAGCTCTGTTTACCTCCTGAGATGGCTGATTAAAGAGCAGTGTTTTTTTCCTGCGTCGCATTTAAGGCGGCCGTGATGAAATATGCATTTTTCTCTACTTGATAAGAGCGTGTTTGTTTATGGTGGGCGCCGGTAAGATTTATGGGCGCCTTTAACT
>JAUBOD010000087.1:1248735-1264988 GCA_032353885.1 Nothura maculosa | reverse complement strand
TCACATGCACATGCCTCTCCTATTTAGTAGGTCTTGCAAGAGACAGACTTGTCCTCAGGCTCACAAAATAATCTTAATCTTAAGAGCAAAGTTGCTCTTGGGGCTGACTAGTGACTCCAGCAAGTCACTACTGGAAGATCCTTATGTTGGTTTCATTGGTGTCCTCAGCAGAAAGAGGGCTCAGGACCACACATTGGGCATCTTCGCTCTGCCCTCCTGCCCTTCCACAGGCTGAGTGAGAGCGTCCTGAGGCCACGGCTTGGAAAGGCAACCCTGGGGGATGCATCCAAGTCCTCCTGCTTTAAATCATGCTCATCTCAGACTACTGGGGAACATATATCATCTACAGGAGCATATATCACCACTGGCGATGCCCAGAAGTGCCCTGGGCATTAAACCAAACTCCATTTCATAAGAACACCTAAAAACCACATCCCTCAATCAACAAATTGCCATTGAGGCCCATGGAAACGGGCTTGGAGCACATCACATCCACACTCACATCCAGTTTTGTCCCTATCTTTATTCATTTTGCCCAAGACATGTGGTGAATGACCACCAAGAGCGGTCTCATCCCACAGCACCGATGCTGGAGACCTTGAGGTTCTGCAGCATCCGCCCTTGGTCTCGCTGCCGGAGCGTATTCCAGAGCAATCCAACGCCTTGCGCTTGGAAAGACCAAAGGGAGGGAGCAGGAGGAGGCGAGCAAGAGATCCCCGGAGGGAAAAGCCGTCAAGCAGAACAAGATTTCAACAACTACACGTTTCCTGACCTTTTCCGCAGCCGTATCGTGAACGTTCCAGCGACCGGCTTGATAAAAAGAAAAAATTAATAAAATAGATTTCATTTGGAAAAAAAAGGTCAAGACACGTGTTGCAGGGAAAAACTCATTTTGCTCCGGGCCTCGCGTGGCGGGGAGGCTGGAGACAGACACCCAACCTGCATCGATTTTCCGTGTGTTCAGGCGTCTGCTCTGATCCCATGCCCGGTATCAGTTAAACCCCGTTTACTAGGCTGGATTCTGAGCTTGCAAAAACGGTGCAAAGCAAAGCAACCCCTCAGAGAGGTGGCTGCTTCATAGCTGCCTACTGAGCAAAATCCTTGGAAAAAGGAATGATATTTAGCAGCTCTTCCTCCCCTGGACACTCCTGGCTTGTCCCAAGAAGCTTAGAAACCAAGGAAAACCAGGCACGGGCTACAGCTGCTTGTATTAATGCACTTGTGCAGCAGCTAAAGGGGATTTCTGTCCAACTTCTTCTTAGTCCTTCTCTGATTTTTTTCTTTTTTTTTTAATTCAGCAAGAACAAAATAGGAATCATTGAAATTAGGAAAAATGAAAAAAAAAAAGAAAGTGTATGAATGACCGAGATTGCATCGTGCCAAGTTATTAAGCGGTGACAATGGGGGACAATTAGAGCGCCGGGTCCATCAGACAGCCCTGCTGCTGGGATGAGCCTGAGCAAAGCATGTGGTGGACGGCGCGGAGCTAATGAACATCATATCATATCAGATGGGTGGTTGTCTCCACGTGCTGCATGGGTGCTGGGGCAGGGAGCAGGATCCCGGCTCCCTTGGCAGCTAAAATTCCCAATTCCAGCTCTACAACCCATCCCGGTGCCCATGTGCAGGCACTAAAGCAATTGCGCTTCCCACAACACGTCTATCCCCGAGCATCCCTCTTCCAAACATCCTGGGTAGGGCAGGTTCCTGCTCCGCGGCGCATCCAGACATCCCATCCTTGGCCCCAAATCCTCCTGCTCCAGCAAAATCCTTCTCTCCCGTGTCAGAGAAGGGTTCCCTGCTGCTACCGTGGCGCTGATTCTCCCCTTTCCAAGACGTTATTTTTACCCTTCTCTTAAAATACAAACGCTAAGAGAGGCTTCTTGACTATATTAACATTAGGAATCTAATCAGCAATCAGACAGCTCATAATTTTCTGATTAGCCCTGATTATACGCAATCTTAAGGAAAGAAAAAAAAAAAAAAAGGAGGAAAGAGAAAAGAAAAAAAAAGGGAGGAAAAAATATAAAAATACTCCCTGTTCCTTTCCCCACTCTGTGTCTATCGGTGAGTGGGATGGGGCTAATTGGGAGCTGCTGGATGAGCCAGAGCTGCCCTATATCCCTGTGGGCATCCGGAATGATGTTGTCCCCGGCGAGGGTTGCTCGAGGACCGGGATACTCTGGTCCCTTCTGTCCTCTCCAGCTCGTGGCCGCGGCGGATGCACTCAGGGAATGTAATTAGCTCGAGGTGACCTCTGCAAACGAGCAGCGGCTCCGCTTCGAGGAGGTTAATGCCATGCAAAGAGCCCGCCGGGCAATGAGGAGGGGTTGTAACCACTGGTCCCGGCGGGGAAATCGCACCAGGAGGCAGGACCCACATGGATTTGAGGTGCTCCCGCCGCTCGCTCCTTCCCAAGCACCGGCATCGCTCCAAGGGGCAGCTCTGCCAGGCTCCCGGGGGAACCGGAACATGGGAAAAACAACTGCCAAGACCAGAACCTCATGCAGGGAAAGGGAAAGAAGATGGAGCAGAGGGACCCCACAGCTCGGTGTGGCCTCGTGCAGAAGAGCCCACAACATGGTGAGGAAATGGCCTTGGAGACTCCATGCATGACCCCAACCGAGCCTCAAGATCCCAAGGGCATCTTTCTAATGTGTTTTTAATACCTGTTGGTGATAAGAGTCCCCACCCAGGCAATCCAGCCCAGTCTTAAAGTCGGAAGTTTTCCTCCAAATCCAAGGGAAAGCTCCTGTGCTGCAATTCCACTCTGTTTCTTTTTAGCTTGCCCCAAGTTTGCAGCCTGATACCACTTCCATTTATTGTACCCTTTTCCCCCGTGTCCTCATTTTCTGTTGTTCGAGCAGAGGAAAAGGAGAAAATGGGGTAAATTCACTTTTTGAATAACCAATTAAACCTGCAGTTAGCTTTAAAAGGAGCCAAGTAACGCAGGGAATTTAACAGCACATCAAGAGAGGAAATTCAGGGCAAGTTTGTACAAGATGCTGCTCATGGGGACCAGCAATTAGAGCCCATCAACCTGCTGATGAAGCTCCAAATTAACAGCAACCACTGAAGGGAACCACCTAGGCTGGAGCAGCAAAAGCGCTGGCCCCAAGACGTTAGTTTGTGCAAAGAAACGGGCGGTAAATAACGCTGTCATATCCCAGAGCAGCTCTATAAATCAGTGGGTTCCTCAGCTGAGACGCTGCATCGGTCACGCCAAGCGAAGACGCGGAGCCGGGAAGAGCCACCCAGAGAGGGACCTCACGGAAAAGGCGGAATGAAAACACTCGGAGGCTTTGATTGACCTAGCAAAGTGACTTCAGAAGGCCACGGAGGTGTAAAACCAACGTGGGGAAGGTCTTTGGCTGCTGCACTATTTGAGGGGGCAAATCTGCTGAGGAGCAACGTGGTCCCCCTGGGGACGCAATCTGGTCTCTGGGAAACAAGGATCGGGATAATCGGAGCGGCATCAGTTCCGCTTGCCAAGATCAAAGGGCAGGAACGCAAAACCTGCCATCTCCCACCTCCCAAGGAACTTCTTAGGATTAGGAGGACATTTCAATAATCTGCTGCCTAAGTCTGCACTCGGAGTGTAATAATCCTTCGCTTGAAACAGCTCGCAGCAGCAACTAATGGGGATGGCAATAAGCTAGGTGGATCATAAACCTGATCTGATCCCGTCGCTGTCTCATAAACTAGAACAAGGAGGGCTGTAACTTATCCTGAGGTAACCTGGCATAAACCGTGAGGGGCACCAAGACGTGGGGGGCACCAAGACGTGGGGGGCACCAAGGCGTGAGGGGCACCAAGGCGTGAGGGGCACCAAGACGTGGGGGGCACCAAGACATGAGGGGCTCCAAGACGTGAGGGGCACCAAGACGTGGGGGACACCAACCGGTTCCCTGGTTCCCCTGGAGCTCCCGGGCCCTTTGGCAGCAAAACTTGTGGGAATCACGCTGTTGATTTTGCCATTATTCAGTGTAAATGTTTCTAGCTGCTTCCTAAAGCCAACATTGCCCTGGCGAGAAGAGCCCCTGTGTGCAAAGCTCGGGAGCTTCGGAGCGTGCAATTCCCCGGCGGTTGGTCTGCGGTTTTGCATGAGGGATTTTGAGCCGCTGCTCGGTGTAGCAGCAAAGCCAGGCAAGCAGAATTAACTCGTGCCTCCGATAAGCCGAGTCTCGTCATGTCCCCGCTCTTCCCAAACTTCCCCACGGCTGGAGCGGAGACCGGGCCTGGGCGGCCCCCGTGGCTCAAAAAGCCTCCGGGGAAGAAGCTGATGGGAAATGGGAAACAACAGCACAGAGCAAAGCAAGAGCATGAGCTGAAGAAACAGAGGGAGAGGAGAATTGCAAGGCCAAGGCTTCCAGGCAACTGCTTTCTTCTGACAAGCTTGCACTAAAAGGTTAGCTTGGGAGATGGGTGAAAAATGTCAACAGTTTTCCAGAAAAAACACAAATTACATTTTTATTCCTTCTCTCCAGAACTGTCCACATGTTTCTGGCACTTTTTTACTGAAGAAATATGACTAATATTACTCTTTGGAGGGATGGGAGAGGGAAGAAAGGACATGTCTCATTCTAGAAGCAGAAAGTCCCGGCCAGCATGAGGGTTGAGATGATCTTTTTGATCCAAATGTCCACATTTTTGTGACATCCCACTCTCAGCCAGCCAATATCCCTGGTTTTCACATGGCAAAAGCCAGGCACAGAACAGGGACAGGGTTTGCCATGGGTAAAATGAGACAAAACAAAAACTAGGACCAGCACCCAGCTTGTCCAGACACCTCTTCTACACACACAAAATCAGTACAATATGGGAAAAAGAAACCCATGATAATATTTTTCCTTCCAAATTCACTGAAGTTTTGAACAAAACAACCTTAAAATCATTGTTTCCTGAATTCTCCTGTTGGCTTCTCTTGCTCAGCAGCTGCTCCAGGGTGTCCCTGCCTGCTGCCCATGCTCCTTGCCTGTTCTCTTCACTTCCTTCTAGGCTGGACCAGCTTCATAGTACCTTCAACTCCTTGTAGGCCAGGCCACGCTGCATAGAGAAGCACTTTGATACCACAGGAACCCTCCAAACCTGGCAGCCACAAGAGGCAGCTACAGAAAATCAGGGGTATTGGTTCTTCCTGGGCACGTTGGAGGCCCTTTTTCCCAGGTCCACAAATCTCCCAGTCCCTAGTGAAGGTGCCTTCAAGAGCTTCCTCCCTCCTGTCCTCTTTGACCAAGCAATTCTGCTCCTGTGCAATTAAGCCTCTCTGAGTAATGACCTTTGCTTGGATACCTTTGGAGAGGAGCACTACGCAGAGCCAACATACTTTCTCCAAGCGAAGCTGAAGCTCCCACATGGACAGCCCACCAACGGTCCCCCCTTTCAAGGTGAGGTTGGGTTTTTGGCACATGAGCGCTCGCTGTGCAAGTTCACCCAGTGCTTGGGGCCCATAGTCACTCCCTGGAGCCATGAGGGCTGATCTAGATGGCCACCAAGCTGTGAAAGGCAACCTGGGCTGTTTCAGCTTGACGATCAGCTTGATGATCACAGTTTGGAGGGAACCCGGAGGTAACCAAAAGCAGCTGAAGAGGTTCCTCAACCAGAATTATCTATGTGGACCTAAAACCTGCAGCCTGATATCTGCTTCTTCCAACCAACCTGCAAGCAACATCTCTTTGACCCAAGAGAAAGCACCTATAGAAGCCACTATTGCTTGGATCAAGCATGGGCTTCTGCCCAGGCCTGGCTGATGTCTCATTGGCGTGATGGCCTCTTTGAGCTCTGCTCTTTAATTTTACAGACCATGAAAGGGTAGGTTAGGAGAGGAGGAGGGAGCTCCTTGTGCAAGCTCTGCTCCATGGAGCCGGGTGCACCTCAGCTTGTCCTCCTACTCGGCTTCACTGCTCCCCAAACACGCCGGACAAGCTCAGCAAAGGCTCCTTCCTCCACCGAAGGGGAACACAAGAAACCACAGAAACACCTGATGTGAGCATACTGATATCGGCGAGAATACATTTAGTCCACAGTGTAAAAAGACCAACCAGATGGTAGAAATCTTCCTAAAAGACCAGGAAAAAATACTCAATTGACCTAAAAGGCTGCTGAGACACAGCGCCCTTGGGGACCAGGCTCCGCTTGGCAAGACACGGAGCAGGGCCCGCTCACCTCTGCGTGGTGACGCTCCAGGACCTGGGGTGCCCTGTGGTGCCATCGTTCTGGCTCGCTACTGCTCCCAAGAAGGAGCCAAGATCTCCCTAGACACCGTCACTACAGTCACATGTCACTACGTGGTTTTTGATGGCCACATCTTGCTGACTGCCACAGGGAGATGGCAAGTGAGCAGCATCCCTAACACCCCATCCCACCCTTGTCCCTGTGCCCTGCCTCCCTAGTCACCTCTGGGAGAAGGGGAAACCCTCCCTTTCCAGCGTACATTGCTCTTAACACCAATTAATCTCCTATTGATTACCAGCTTAAGTGGAGTTTAGCTACATCTTGTTGCCTGGTGGAACTGTTGATGCTCGTGGACCTCACGGGCTGGCATGGGGAAAGTGGTGGAGGTGACAAGGGCTTGTGAAGAGTTGGGACAGGTCTTCTCCGGAGACGTGCTGCTTGAGGAGCCTCCCAAGGCTCCCAGTGGAGACACACCAAGGATGCCGCTGCTGAGCAACCCACACCAGCCTAGTGAGAGTGCTTGGATAGAGATGTACCCTCCAAATATACCCAACCCAGGGGCGCTAAGTCCATTTCTCTACTTAAAAGGCCTCCTCCTCCTAAGTCCAGAAGATCTTAGCAGTGAGAAATGCACCTACCATGGATATTAAAGCTCTTTTGTTGACCCCTCCAGAGATCTTCATATAGGATCTGTCCTACACATTTGCTGCACACCCAGAAGCTGTCACCATGTGCCCAGCTCAGAGAGGCCCAACACCAGATCATAGATCTGGAGCAAGGAGCCCCTCAAGCCCCTTGCAGACCACTCCAACTCCAGCAATCTATATCACTTAAGTTACATGATCTCAGAATGCCCCACCAGGTGTTTCCACAAGAGCTGGTGAAGTTTCCAGTGCTATTACAGGCCTGGAGGGTGAGTCCTCAGTGGATGTTGGGAAGCCACTGGCGCTGTCAACCCTCCCCGCTTGCTGTCTGTCACAGCCAGGCAGCGTCAAGGACAACATTCAAGTCCCGGTGTGCGTTTCCCTCTCACACGCTGGCCACAAGTGGCAGAGAGAAAGCACTGCTATGGGAACAGGATATCCGAGGTGACAGCAGGTGGCCTTGGCAGGTCCTTGGAGAACAGGGACTTAACGTTGCCTTCCACTTGAGAAGGCCAGTGTTCAAGCAGACCTGGGAGAACATGGTCCGAAGGTGACTGTGCTCCAACCCTCATCAGCAGCACGTCCAGCAAGGTGCTGCTGGGCCAGGGGCCAGAGGCCAGGCCTGAGGGACACCGTCAGAGCTGCCTTCACTGCCACCCACACCTGGCATGGGGCTCAGCAGTGACTGAGCAGCACTCAAATCACGGGGATGGCAACGACAGAGCAAGCAGAGGTTTATGCAATGTGGCATCCTGTCTGTGTCAGGCGGGGAGGCCGCCTGCCTTAGACAGCTCAAGTTGCCCTCCAGCTAGGGGAGAAGTGATAACTGAGCAGTGACTTGCCTCGTCTTGCAGACAAGAGTCCAGGTTTCAAATGCAAGCAGAGCTGCAGGGGCGTCCGAGGAGCTTCAAGGGGAGCTTTACGTGGTGTTTAATGCTCCCTGTTGCCTCCAGGTTCAATAACGCGAGGTATGTTTAAACACGTGCAAATCTCTTCTGGGGCCTCACCCTCCACGACTCGCTTCCAAAAACTTTAATTCAGCCCCTAAGTCCAGAATTAGCAATGGAGCTTCTCAAGCCCTGAGGAAAATGGGCACCAGCCAAAGGCAGCTGGACCCAGGAACCTGGTTGATCACCTCTTCGCTCAGTTTGGCTTTCTGCAACCTTTGTCAAGTCATTTAATCTCAGCAGGCCCCAGTCGTTCTTAAATGAGAGATATCAAGTTTTCCCCTTAATAGAGAACGCTGCCATTAGGCACATGATGAGGAGCATCATCAATGAAAATTTTCCTTATACAGGTTGACCGAAACAACTGACAAGTCAAAATTGTTGTGTGCTGACCAGAACATTCCACTTCATCTTTTCCTCCCAATAAACCACAGGAAAACATAGGTTTATTTCCAAGGTGTCACCAAGGGCTACCTCTGCTTCCGCTCACCTCATTCTACTCATTTTAATATCAGTCTTCTTTTTAAAACAGAACAAAACAAGCAAAAACATCTGATAAAACACACCCTCCTGATGGGTATAATCCACAGAAGTGAAACCAAAGCCCTCCCAGCAGCAGGACTCGGTGACGAAGGGCTGATGTCAGAAGCCCTGATGCTCTGGTAACCTCCACCTACGCAATCCTCGTAGCCCCAAGGCTCCTGGCTTGGGCTGAGAGAAGCGACTGCTTTTTCACTTGCAAATTGTGCATATCTGCCACCAGGTGTTTACGATGGGCTCCAGCTTAGTGCTAAGCTATTGACCAGTTAATTGTGGCAGAGTTAGCTCCTGTCTAGGGTGCTCTAACCTTGCTTGCTCACACTCAGCTCAGCACTGGTTTAAAGTCCAACTTGGAGGCACTTGAGGGTAATAACCTGCGAGCGGGGAGGGGGAGAGAGACACTCCACCGTTAGGATTCTGCAAAGGTTTCTGTTTTCTTTCTTGTTATCCTAATAACCCTTTTACAGAGCGCGTTGTTGGCAAAGCCCTCTGCTGAGGCAGCCGGTTCTGTGTAGGCACAAGACAATTTGCAAAAGCAATAAACTGACATTCAGCTGAAAAAGCCTGCTAGAAAGATGAGCCATCAGCAAATCCCCCTACACATCCGTGGCCTTAAAGACACATTGGGTTTATATTGCAGTTATTTAAGAAAAAAAAGCAAACCCAAACAAACACGCTCAGTGGTGACTGCAGGCTGCACGGGCAGGGACAGACTGCAGAGCAGCTGCACGGTCCCTCCTCCAGCCCTCAACCAACCACAGGCACCTGCTTCATGAAAATCCCATGGGAAACTGGTAAGGAATCAACCTAAGGATAGGTTGGCCAATGGCTTCTGCTGCTGCTCTTAGGATGATTTCCCAGGATCGTCACCCTGGGGTGCTTAGAAACATTGAGGCCTCCAGGCTGGAGTTGTTCATAGGACTCATTTGTTTGGGGTTTAGGCTGCACTTGAGATTCAAGAGACCTTCTTGCTCTCCACGTTTACCATCTTGCAGCATTTACAGGCAGCATTCATATCTCTTCTACAGACAGCATCCATATTTCTCTTCCAGCCAAAGCTGGGACAGCTAATACTATCGCATCTCCATGTGTCCATGTCCTGCTCTTGGAAGCTGTCACCCATCGCAGGGCTGGCTGGGAGCACCTCCTCCTGAGCTGTCGCCGTTCCTGGGCCTGAACCAGTGCAAACATTACAGCTCATACTGTGCTGCATTGGAAATCATGACATCTCACTAATGAGAACTTGTCCCCTATGGCTGTCTCTGCTGTAGGACGACACAGGCTATGGGCTTCACCCCTCCCGGCCAACGCAAATCCCCATCCCTTGCTCCACTGGGCTAAACATGCCAAGGTCTCCTCATACAACAGTCCCCTCAATACCCTGGAGGTCTCTGTACCACTCCAGGGGAAGCTGCTCCCTCCGGGAGCAGGATGGGTCATGGACATGCCTCATCAGAAGCCTGCGTGAGGCCATGATGACCTCCGTCTTGCTGCAGGGGAATCTCATCTCTGTGCCCCTCTTCCATGAGCGCATTAGCAGCTCACAGCATCCTATGATGAACTGTTACAGCTCAGACTCTCTCATCTCCTGTTTCTGGTTGGTCAACCCCAAACTTGCACAAGAAATTCTTGTGCTCACCCATGCACTGTGTCATCCTTTTATCCTGTTCTCTCTGTGTCTCAAAGACAGTGAGACTGTCTCAAGGTCACGGGCTCCTTCTTGGAAACAGATTCATCCCTCTTCACCTTCACAAGGCTCGTGGCTCCCTCACAGATTTGACCAGCAAAACCCTTTTTTTTTGCCCAGGCCATGAATCAAAAGCACAAAACAAGACCTGGAAATGGGGGAAACGCACCAGTAACATCCCTCAAGCCTTAATAGCCCCATGCATCCTAGTTCTTTCTGCAAGGACTTCATCGTATTCAGAGTGGACATGCATGAAATTTAGCATTAAAGGGTCTCTGGACAGCCAAGGACACGGGCCTCCAAAGAATAAGTCATCAGCTAAGGTGTAAAGAGGAGCACAATTTATTGCATTCAGTGCCAGGCCAGCTAGAGAAATCAAGTCTGAGAAAATAGAGACATATTACCAGGGCAAAGCATACCGCAGAGTTTTAAGCTTATATTTTTACACACGACTAGTCCTACTAACATTATTGCAGGAGCAGAGTGGGGTTTTTTTTTCCTTTTTTAATGGGAGAGCTATTTATGGAGAGCTCATCTCACTGATCATCATCTTCCTAGGATCCCGTTGGAGGAAAAAGGCTCGTAAGTCAGAGGCCTGTCAGATATGAAAGGCAAACAGATGTCAGCAGGAGCAGGGAGAAGATATGGGGAGGAGCTAGTTGTGCACCTAATAACCCCACTGATAACTCTACTCACCCCGAGGACGCAGCGAATGATCCTGCTCTTTCTCTGCTGTCACCTTCCCTATCTGCGTCAGGCCTCCATGAGCACCAGCCATACACGCGTGCAATGCCCCACCATGTCGTTTCTCCCACCAAAGTGCTTCTCAAGAACCATCACTGAGAGCCTAAAGGGTCAACCAGCCAACTAAGACCAGGAGAACAAGACCAGGGTGCTGGCCACATCCACCTTCTGCACCAGAGCCCTGCATCACTGCAGGCCGGGCCTGCTGGTGGCCCATCTTGGCTGTGCCCGGTGGACGCAGGAGAGCGCTCGCTAATCAGGAAGAGGGCACGGGAGCCGGGAGAGCAGGTGGAGCCACGGGAAGCGGCAGCTTGCGGCTCGCTGGAGTCCTGGCAGCTCCGCTCTGCGGTTTGTCAGCGCTCCCTCTGCTTAATCGTCTTTTCAAAAGAGCATCTTGCTTAAATAGGATGATTCCTATTAAGATAATTAACTCCTCCAGTAAGATCTGAACTGACCTCCCTTTGCTTTCCTCTCTACAAGCCTTTTCAGCCAGACCTCCGCTCCCTTCCTCCCCCGCTGCTGGCCGTTCTCACAGGCTCCATCATCTCTTTCATCTCGTCCTCATCACTGACTCAAAGCTGCCCAAATCCTTACATTAAGCTGGCTTCCCTCCCCTACACAGGTATTTGCCATCACCAAGTTGCCCATTTTAATCTTTCTATGGCCTCGCCACTTCTTTCTCCTATAAGCAGCCTCCGGTTCTTCCTGCCCATCACGCTCCCAACTCCACATAGACTCAGTCCCTCCTTCTCTCACCCACCATCCTACAGTTGTCCCAAAGGACCCCAGTCTACCATCTTCTCACCGTTGGGCAAGTTCTTGACCTTCATCCCCTAGAATCCTTCTGCTTTTGGAGAAGGCCACCACAACCTGACCTGCTATACCTGCAGTCCAGCTACCTGCAGGGTTTGGAGCACCACAGAAGACTGAACCTAAACCCTACTTCACACCCCAGCAGCTGGTGCACCCTCCCTACCCACTTCTCCAAACAAGGACATCTTTCTGGAGCAGAAACTTCAGGGCAAGGGGAGAGTTGAGATTCTTTTATATGTTTCGTGTCCCTTCTACTTAAAAAACACTTTATGTAGCTGTCAGATACCAAAAGGAGAATTTTTTTTCCCTCTTTAGCAGTCTTTGAAATAAGGATGCTACGTAGGATCAATTTTTTATGGCAGTAAAGGGAGGAAAATAGCAGCAATTTTCTCTTTTGAACATGGCCTATTTAATGGCATGGGTGTCACAGTGCAGCTTTATCCAGACAGAGGGAGAAAGAGCCACAAAATGGCAGTGTGGTCAATCAAAGACTTCTACACTACAATCTGCGCCCCCTGTTTCTGCCAGAGCCGGTCGAGATTTCCATCACTTCTCGGGTCCTTCCTTCGCATCTCTCTCCTCTTCCTGCAGCCCCAACAGAAGTTAAAACACAGCAGGAAGTGGCAAGATCCAATGGCCCCTCTACACACAACACCAGTGTTAGATGTGATCTCTCCGCCTCTTCAAAAATTTAATTCTCATCATTGACAACGTAATTTGGGACTTTACCTCTGTCCCTGACTAACCTCGCCAACCATTAGCTGCACCCAGGGAGGACACGTGGACCTCTGCTGTTGAACACGACGTGTTTTAGATATCAAACATCTCTATATCCCATGTCCTGCTCTTGAATCTGCATCTAGTTTTGGAAGCAGTGGCTTTGAGAGATGCCAAGCCCTCCTGTAGGGACCTCACACCTCTTTCCTCCTTCGCTTGGCCACATTGTTGGCTTTCAGTGCAGCGAAGTGATGACTCTCCTCATGGTGATACCCCAAGTCATGAGGCTACCACACGGAAGGAAGGCTAGAGCTCCTCGCTTGATCCTGCTGCGTCCTCAGCTCCTCATGCCCGCTCCAATAGGAGCAACGCGCTCCCAGCCTACGCCAGCTCCCAGTGCGAACGCTTTCCTGGGACAAGGAGGAGGATTAATGTGGAAGGGAGGAGCTGTGGAGGCCAGTAGCCCTCTCTGCAGTAAGGCTGCTCAGAGCTGCCCCCCTCACTCCACACATGTGAAAATTGAGATGACATCTCAAAAAAGGACCTCCAAACACCTCTAGCCCAACTTCCTGGTCAAGGCAGGGTGACATCAGGTCATTCAGAGCCTTATCCAGTGTGGTTTAGAAAACCTCCAAGAATGAAGGGGTTTAGAGAAGAGAAAGGAACAAGGCAACCCAAGGCCACCTTGGCCAAGCAGTTGCCACCAGGGCCAAGCAACCATGACTGGACCCAGAAGCCCAGCAGTGTCATCTCCATTGAGCAGCAGGAGCACCCACAAGGAGCTGTCCAAAATCCAGATGATAATTGCACTGTGCTCAGAGGCCCATAGAGAGAAAACTATGGCCATGCTCAACCCCTCCAGGCCCCCGGGTGCTGGTGGCACTTGAACAGCAGCACACAGGAGCTGCACTACCTGCCAACAGATGCATCCTGCTCCTCGCTCTGTAGCGAGCCTTTGAAATAATTAGCAATTCTGAACTACAAAACATTGTCCCAGTAGGATAATAAACTCCAACATCTGTCAGAAGAGCTAGCGCCTATCAAATTGCCAAGAGAAACATTTTTCTTCTCATTCAATTCACAGCTAAATTGAAAACAACCTCAGAAAGTATCCAGTGGCACCGGATCACTATACATCTCAACGAGCACGCAAGCTGTTCCCCATTGCAGAAAAGGCATCCTGGCCGTGCAGCGATCACTCACTCAAATTAACAAATCATTTTATTTAGATATGAAAAGAACCCGTAATTGACTGATAGTACGTGCCCATATGGCGCCGTAGACGGAAAAGGCAGCAAGATATCCAACGCAATCAGCCCTTTGAAACATGCACTTGTTGCAGCTCGAGGAGGGGAATGAGATGGCAGGAGTGGCTACCGGGAAGAGATGGGTTGTCCATCCCAGGAGTCATGGATCAACGGAGCTTTCTCGGCATCAAAGCCCTACTGAAGCATAGACTATGGAGACAGTGCCTGGACTGAGCAGGAAGGACAGATCTGTAGCTGAAGCATCTCATAATACAACAGAGCACCAGAAAAGGGTACTCTTGTTTCATAGATGAAGAGGTTCATACTGGGGATTCATCCACCATGCAGGCATATCTGCAGGTCTCCCCAAGGGTGGCATTTACATGGTGAGACCATAGGAGAGCAGTGTCCTCACTGCATCACCTCAAGCGCTCAGGGCATCGTCAGCACCTTGGGGGGCAGCTGGGAGCACTGGTGATCTCAGAGCACCACCCAGGTGCATCCACAAGGACGTGCTGGGTGGGAAGGCCCCACATCCATGCTAAGCCAAGCTGTAACCCACACAGCACATTACAAAACACAATATGCACACCATGGTGGTGAGGGCAGCTCCTCGCTGTTTCAAGCCCAAGTCTCTCTTCTGACAGCAATTTGGATGTTGTTTGCTTGAATATGTGATGGAGGGAAGCGGTTAAACGGCATGCACAAAGCCAAACAATGCTCCTATTTCATTGGAATTAACTTAGAGCATAAATACAAAAGGCCACATTTCAGGCAATTAGAATAAAACAGCCTCTTACTGAAAACAATAGTCAGCGTGTTCCCAGGGCTACATTTTTAGACTGCTTCCCATCAACTACCTCCCAGTTAAGGAGTCAACATGGAAGAGAAGAGCACTCTGAAGAGCCTTCCATGTGGTTTCTACTGGAAGAGCACCAGTTTCAGAGCTCAATGGTGTGACCAGCAGCAGTGTGGCAGGTTGCCTCACACTTGCCCATTTTGCCATGGAGATGACAATAGGATGGGCAAAGATGTCCTAGATGGGTCCATGCCAGGGGATGCTGTCTACAAGGAAGGATGGAGAGACTCCAGCCTCCTCTGTGCCCAGCTAAATCCAGTTTCAAGGTAGCTTTTTGGCAAGAGTAAAGCAAATATTTGTACTTGGTGCTCCACCAAGAAAAGTTTTCTTTGCAAATATTGCTGTGTTTGCACACTCAACTCAATGGGCAAGAGATGAGGGACAGTGGTTCCCAGCAACTCCCTCATCTGCCTAGGATGGGCCATGACTTTGTACGACCTGGCAGAGGTGAGCAGAGCCTGGGTCTGACCAGGACCATGCAGAAATGTCCTTGGCCCCCATTCCTGCCAATGCTTTGGTTGATCCTCCAAATCCACCACACTGAACACCACAAGACCTGATCGCCTCAATAGCTCAAAGGCAACGCAGGCAGCGAAGGCTCCAGATGATTTTAAGCCAGCTTGGAAAAGGAGGAAGGCTACGAGAGGCTAAATCCTTTTTGGCCTGCCTGGAGCAGCGGGCGGGCAGAGCTGCGAGGTGGGGCTGGCGCGCGGCTCTTTGCAGGGAGCTCTTTGCCTCCCGCCTGACGCCGGGGCAGCGGCGTGCGAGGCGAGACGGCGTGGGGCAGCGCCAAAGCACCCGCGGCTTTATCTCCTGCACACAGGCGACACGGAGCACGGGAAGGACGGCGGCACCGAGCACGGGGCTTTGGCTGCAGGCCCTCGCTCGCAGCCCAGCCGAGCGCAAGGCAGTGCATGTGGAGAAGGGGTTGGGAGCGTTCGCTGGCTTCCCCAGCAGAGGTTCTGCCTCAGGGCTGGTCCCCAAGCTGCTCCTTGCCACCCCATGCAGCAAACAAGGCTGGTCACACTATACCCAGCTACCATAAGGGCTTGTGCATCATTATGGGCTCAATAGGACTTTGCTGTCAAAGCCCTGCTCCAAGTCATAGGCTCAGAAGCATCTTGTGACATCTCGTGCCAGCACATGACACTATCGGGTGTCATGTTAAGTGAGCCCCAGTGCAAAGCCTGTGATTTTGCAAGGGCTGTTGCTCCTGTTGAGCAACCATGAGGATGCAGGGAAGCTCACCCAGCACCCGAGTGACATTGAGACCCTTGTGGTTAATAAATGAGACAGGCAGATGGTTTCCTGGAAAGCAAACCTGCTTTCTCGCCTCTGCTCCAGTGCCCGCCGCTGGCTTTGGTTGCTGCCCTTCCTTCAGCAGGGACATTTCAGCAACGTGCGCTTGGAGACTCCAGCTCGGAGCAAACTTCCAGAGGGGCATTTCTGTAACAATGGCACGAAAAAAGAAAAGAAAGAAGGCAAAGGAAGGGCAGGCCACTCGACTGAGGGGTTTTCGCACTTGGCCTCTGCCGAGGCTGGGATCTTGGGTTCAAATCCTGCCTTAGACATCTCCTGAACGAAGTTGCACCCTGCCCAGGGCTGCAGCCAGCAGAGACATTGCAGCCCCATGGCAGCGTCCTCTTGCTTGTCCCTGCACTGTCAGACTCAGAAGTGCAGGACCCATCCAAGACCATACCAGAGAAGCCAAGCCACTCACCCAACTCGAGCATCCTCACTCGGAGCGCCTATAGCAGGGAGTTGTAGGGCACGGAACAGGCTTTGGGGCTACAGTCTGAGGTCTACTGTAGGGAAGAGGGGGCCAAGCTTTTTTCGGTGGTGGCCAGTGACAGGACAAGGGGTAATGGGTGCAGCTGAAGC
>JAUBOD010000087.1:1181194-1196097 GCA_032353885.1 Nothura maculosa | reverse complement strand
CCCTTTCCCCACATAAGATGGGGTCTCAACTCAGAGCTGCTTTGCAGCCTATACTGTTGTCTTTGGAGACTCATCTCACCTCCTGGGAAACACCAGCAAGGTGGGCAACCAAAGTCACCACAGAAACACTTGACATGCAGCACACGGGGAGCACAAGGTGACAGACAGCAGAGCCACCCAAGGCTGGGAAGCAGGGCTGATCTGCTCAGGAATTCTGCACCATTTGCAGGGCAAAGCTGGACAGATGCTGGGACTGAGCCGAGGAGCTCTGCACAGCAGATGGCCAAGGAGCCGCAGCTTGCAGGTAACCTAATAATCAAGTAGTCACATCAGCGAGGATATGAGCCACAGGGTCACAAGGGGCTGGCACGCTGCCCCCGTGTCTCTAGAAGTCATTGGGCAGCATCAACCAAGGACATTAACCACTTAGGTGGAACTAACTCAGAAGAAACGACCATAGACCACAACCAGGAGCACAAGCTACAGGAACACTCACAGTCCTTGCAGTGTCCACAATCCGAGATGACCTTGCTACTGCCAAAAGAGCAGGCACATCCTTCCCTTTCCCACTCCTCAACATCTCCTCATGTGCCAGTGCAAGCAACAGCAAAGCTCTACAGTCAATCTGCTCAAGCCATTGATCCAGATCAATTCACCTCCTAGAAATTTCTAGAAGCTAAAAAAGAGAGCAAACTTGGAGCAGTTCTGCCCCAACCAGCTTGAAACCCTTCGAATGAGGGTTGTCTTCTCCACCCCACGCAATGGAAAACACACCAGGAATGGGAGCCCGGTGGCACAAGCGAGAAGAGACAAAACCCACAGAACAAAAGCTCTCCAGTGAAAAATTCAGGCAAAAAGGCCCTTCAAGAATGATGAAATGCCAGCGCTCACTCACTATAGCCCCCAACGACGACGAGAAACCCTGTTCAGCCTTTTTTAGCTGTCACAAAATGATGTAATGCATATAGTGTAATTATGCTTAAGTGCTTTCCATGTTAAATGTCATTTCAGTTATCACTTTTTAAATGCAATTTTTATTGAGTGCACAATAATAATTTAGCAAGTAAACAGGCAAGTTACAAGAAAGAAGTGGAAGTGCAGGGGGAGGCAGGAAAGCCTCAAGTGTGACAATAAAATGCACTGGGGTACATGGAGCTGTTACTTCTGAAAGCCTGGAAAGAATTATATAAGAAAAAAGCCATAAATTACAAGGTTGCCAAATGCAATAAATTACAGCCTCTACAAAAGGCAGATAATGGAAGTGAGAAAGGATAGCGGGAAGGGGGAGGAATCTACATAATTTGTCACCACTGACCCCAGACATCTGCATAAATTGCAGAAAAGGCACCAGAAACATTTGGACATTTCCCATTCCCTGCAAACAGCTGGCTCCAGAGGCCAGGAAGGAGGTCAGCTTGAGGGACAGTCCCATCCACCTACACCCAAACACAGGAATCTCCCTCACTGTTTTCCCTCAAGCACGAGGTCTTCCCTGCATCAGATCTACCTGAGGCATCAGATGCTCTCCAGGCAGAAGAGCAGCGAGTGTCCTTTGTAGAAGATGCCACACAAGAAGTATGAGGGCACTTAAATCAGCTATTAAACACTGGTTTTAGAGTCAAGATGCTTCTCCCTGTTTCTCCTGACCCCTTTTCAGCCACCTTCTCAGTTCCATACAGTGGACTGTGGTGTCAGCACCCATGGGTGAAGCCTTAACCACTGTTGAGGAGAGATGCAGCCAGAGATGACCAACAGACCCACAAAGCAAGGAGAACATCAGCACATTCACCCAAGAAGCCCCTTCCAAGCTCAACACATAGTCAACGCATGTTGACTATGTCCAAGCCACAGGAGGAGGAACAGGAGCTGCTGCTTGGGCACGTAGGAGAAGCGTTGGGTGATTCCATGCCAGGCATACGGAGACATGGCGACACGGCTCCCTATGGATTTCATGGCCTGCCAGGTCCTCAGAAATTGATACAACTGGGATTTCAAAACAAAAACCACTGATGGAAAGGAGAACCCGCTAGAGTAAAACCAGCAAACGAGATGAAGGCAGCCAAGTTGTGAGCGCGGAGATGAGCAGGATCTTAATCTCTGGAAAATTAAATCAGAAGAAAATGGAACTGGCACAGATCTTGGCTCACACAAAGCAACCTCCTTTCCAGAGCACACGTGCCAGGTTTATTTGATTAAAACTTTTCAGGATGGAGAGATACAGGCGAGAAGGGGAGTGTTTTCATTAGCAAAGTGGGAGTAAGGAGGAGGCAGCACGCGGCTCCTACACGTCCATTCTCAGCACTAATGCTAGGAAAGAGTCTCCAGGGACTGGAGCAGAGTGGATTTGCAGGTAATTATTTCCCCTCCCCTGGGACTGTGCTTCTTTGCAGGAGCTTGATGCAGGCTCCCAGGCGTCCATCTGAGCTTACCCTGCAAGTTCTGAAGTGGTCTGGCAGCCGTTTGATGGCCTCAGAGAAGGAATCCAACCTCAACGCTTGGAGCATTCAACTGCAAGCCCTAGATGTTCCTCAGGCAGCACCAAACAGGTAGGAACCATCAGACACCGTCAACGGCTCCTCTAGGGCCTGTTTGAAATGAGGTTGGCGGGTATCAGTTTAACTCCCAATCTGTCCACGCGTTTCTCTGCCCAATTGGAGCCACCACTTCTGAGCACAAGCAGAAGCGCCGCTGGGCTGCGCTGGGCAGTATCATGAGAGGCAGTCAGGGGGAAGAAACCAGCCTCTTCATCCATGCAGACAGATGGGCAGAGAGACAGGGCAAGCCTGCCCTGCTCACGCTCACGCTTCCACTGCAGGAACAGAGGGTAGGGAAATAGGAGCAGAGCTGAGACAGGGGACCACACGCCTGCCATTTCTTGGAGGAAGCATTCAGACCATGATACACAAGTGAAGAACTGGAAGAAATGGGCAGATCCTTGGACCTCTTTCTGCCCAGTCTCCCAGAGGGACCAGGATGAGACTACAGCGGTTATTCCATGTGCTCCAATTTGTCTGGAGTAATAATAAGAGTCTTAGAGACATGGAGGTGGCCTGGTGGGACATGGGCTGGGCATGCGTGCAGAAGACCTGCCATCCAGCAAGCAGATGGGAAAAACTCCTCCAAGAGGTGAAGTAGAAGATTAAAGGTCCTGCCACCATCTGTGCAGAGCTCCCCGGCCTGGATTTGCATGCGGACACTGTTACAGTTCACTCACTGCACTGTCCTCAGATCATCCCCATCCCAGTAGTTCCCCTCCACCCTCACGCTCCCTGTTCTCCCAACTCTCCCTCGGCTCCACTTCCCAAAAGTGGCTAACAAGGATGGTGCTTTTAGTGCCCTCCTGAGCTTTTCAAGCTCATTAGCTTTGTGATGTCAAGTGGAGATGGAAGCTCCAAGTGTAGCTTCACTGGAGCTGCCACCTGTCCCACAGGCAGCTGCCCCAGTGTTGGCAACCACCGGGTAACGATGCTCCTCTGCTCACAAGTCATTGACCCCCAAAACATGGCCAAGCCACCCACTGATGACTACCTGGAGGTAAGCAGGAACCCTACCTCTTCATGACTCTCACTATGTCTTGTTCTAGCTCTACCAGATGGAAACAGTGGCCTCTTGGTCTCCTTGTAAGCCTGCCATTAAAAATCCCTACAAACAATCCTTCCGAGCAGCCCAGCTCCTCTCCCAGCTCTTCCCTGCCCTTGTCCTGCTCCGCAGCACAAGGAGACAGATCCAGTAGTAGCTCTTAATTTTAGGAGACAGCAAGCAATGTCCTGAAACCAAGGGCACGGAGCAGGAGAGCAGGGGCACTCAAACTGCATTACAAGGGATGCAGAGCTCCAGGAGCACCTCCTGGGATGGGGCACCCAAGGCACCAGCCACCCACCTCCCAGTATTTCAGAAGCCAAGGTAGAAACGAGGACTGTCCAACATCCCCACAAAAAAAGGGATCAAAAAAATCCATGATGTGCCATCCGAGCCTTTGAGATAACCCTATCTAATCAAACAGACCCAGAGAAAAAGACACACACACAAAAAAAAGCAAACAAAAATGCTTCTTATGGGCCATAAAACACCAGCGGCTTATTCCCCTCATAAATACCGAGCTGACACCACCGCAGCAACAGCCCCTTTGGCTCTTCCTTCCTCCCCTGCCATCCTTCCACTTGAACGCTTGGCTGCTGACAGCTCCTAATGACTTGGCCTCGGATGTGGGCCCCGGCTGCCTCATCAGCATCCCTCTAATGAAGCGCTTCTTTCATCCCACCTGACCCTGCAGCATCCACAGCAGGGCCCGTGCCTGGCACATGGGGCAACAGGAGCCACCCATCACCGTGGGCTTTGGCTCCGGAGCATGATCCGGGCTTTAGGCAGCCCGGGGAAAATCCTGGCTCTGCTTAAGCCTGGAGCAGACCGCCTCTGACAGCGCAAGGGTTGATGTTCTGCTTTTTCTTTCAGTCGCTGTGGTCACAAGTGCCCCTGGCCCTTCTCTTGCTGGAGGGGAGGTCTCAGACAGATGCAAGGCAACATCAGCTCCTATTATTCAGCCCTCAAACTCCTGCCTTCGTGTTTTCTCCATCTGGGAATATCCTGCATGCTCCAAACCCTCTGACTCAAGGCACCACATCTAAAGATTTCACCTACTAATATTGTTTGTGCGCAGCTTCCAAAATAGCAGCTCTCCCAGGACCTAGGGCTGTTTTCATTCCTGCCCTTTAAATCACAGCTCTCTCCAAGCTACTGCAGTCCTTCAAATTAAGCCATTTTGGCGAAACGGGGGAAAGGACCCGACCAATCCATGCGTCCTGCTCCTCCTGTCAAACCTTCTCCGGGAACTCGAGTTACCCCAGGCATGTGACCCAGCAAGGCAGCCTTTTTGCCTCCCAAGATCAGGCTCAACTGCTGTGGCAGCTCCAGCAAAACAAGATTTTCACCAAATATAGCAAAGCTGGGAAGGCAACAGCTTTGCCTACCCGCTTCCAAATGCTTCCCTGTATTGACCTCTCTGGGAAAAGAGGGTCTCTGCTTGCAGCTTAACGGTTCACCGCTGCATCCATAGGCTTGGTCCTCCTGGTTCCACCTAAGGAAGCTGCACAGGATCCCCCTCTTCCTTCTTTCACCTCCTCTACATCCAAGCAAGACAAGGAGGGTGGGAATAGCAAAGCCAAGGAAAGAAGCAATCCCAAGCACCACATAATCTGCATATTTCATTGCATATTTCACCATTTGGCAGAGGGGATTTTTTTAATCATTTAATAGTTTTAATCCTTTATCAGCTGCTCATCTAAGAGGATTTTGCTGCGCATACATGATTTGGTACAAACTCATTTGCAATAAACACTTTGGTTTAACAAGTTTACTTCCTGGCTGGGCACTGAGGGGAGCGAGAAGCGAGTCCGGGCTGCACCAAACACACAAGGTCCCTCTGCTCTGCATCTGCCCTGATCTTTGCCAAGCAGCATCTCAGCCATGGGAGAAGCTTCCTCAGTCACCCACCCAGCTTCAGTCCCACATATTTGGGGTGCAGCTGGTGCATGCAGATGAGGTGACTTGCTTTTGGGGAGGTGGAGCCACGTGGATATGGATCACATCACTTGTCCTGGCAGTGAGAGCCTGGGCTCATTTGCTCATTAGTATAACTAGAGGCTCTGAAGATCAACCCAAGGTCAGAGATGTAGAAGTCAAGGGCTTATATCCAAGAAGAAACTGGCTACTCCATCAGAAACCCTCCTTGGGGTCCCTCTATAGCATTCCATAGTGTCCACACTATAGGGACAGTCTACTTGACCATGAGTGTGCTAGAGCAAGTTGTCCTTATCAGAGGGGCACCAAACCCACAGCCTCCAGAGACACATGGACCCACAGGTAGAAAGGAAAACCTAAAGGCCTCCAAAAACAGATTCATCCTGCAGCCCCATTTCCTCCTAAACTTAAACTTTTACCTTTCCCTTAAACCAACACCAAATTAAGCAGCTACTGCCTTGAGTGGGGAGCAGACAGGAGCAGTTCTGGAGGCCATCTGCCCAAGACTTGAGCAGCTTATCGGGCTGCTGTATCATCTTACTCGCCACACGCGCCAGCATCAGCATATATCAAAGGCTGCAGATCTGTTTTCCCAAAGATAAGAACAACTGCAGCTAAAACATCGTCTCCTGTTCACAAAATGTGCTGTGGAAGTAGTTACCCAGTAACAACAGTGGGAATTACAGCCCAAACAACAAACACAAACCTTGCAGCTCAAACCTCTGCAGTTCTTGAGCTCGGTTTAGATGAGGAAACAGGAATGAATTTACCCTATCAGGAGGCTCAACTTGCAGGTGGCCAGAAGACCCCATCATCTTAAGAGCTGCTGCTCCGAGCAGCAGCCAGGCAGCTGCAGAAGGACATTAAAGGTCTTCCAACCTGAGCGCAGCTCCTGTGATATAACCGAGCTTAAAGGCACAGTAAGAACCTGCTGCAACGTCAAGCCTTGCTAGAGCTGCTCACATGCTTTAGTTTCTCCTCTATGTCATTTACTCTCAGCCAAACGCATAAAAATACCATGTAGGGAGCTGCTAGATCCCCCAAGACCATGACTTGAGCAAGGAATCATTCTCCTGACAGCCTTTTACAACATAGAGTCTTCATATAAAGAAGAGAAAAAGGTTTCCTCTTCCCCACAGCTGTCAGGGGACAGAAACGCCTCCTTACTCATCTTTACAGTCAGCACTACAGGCATTTAAAGCCAAAAACAAAGCAGATAGTGTTGCCTTGACAGGACAAACCCTTGTGCCTGATCCTAGCAGGTCAAAACCCAACCAGAGCAGTGGACCACGCTGAGAAGAAGCCCTCAGTGCTCAGAGAAGCACCTGGAGCCCACAACAGGCAGAGATATTGTGCCCAGCTCGAGCCACAGTTAATTCAGACAAGCCCCCCACTTCCCACAGCTCAGTTCCGAGTGCTCAAAATGCAAAACACCCCACAGCCCATCACCCTGTGTGGGCACGGAATTACATCGAGGGTTTGTTCGCCTTGGTGTTCCATCCCACAACCCCCATAGGTTGATACTAGCCTATCCCTGCGCCTTTAAGACGGCCCAGGAATCCATTTCCTTCCCTCCTTTTCCACACGGATGAGCTCCGTGATAGGTGCTTTGGGTGAGCGAGTGCCCACTAACATTTATTTATGGCCGGCGGCAGCTGCGACGTGCCCAGCATCGCCCGCGACACACAGGCCCTGTCCTCAGGTACTAACGTGTTATCAGCTTTTACCTCAGGTTTCAAGAAAGGGGAGAGCCCAAGACTCTCCTTCACCCTCTGGAGAGGGGCAGAAGACAGTGAATTGTCCTCTCCTGAGGGCCTCTTGTTCTTCCCAAGGATTAGAGAGGAACCAAGGCCATCACAACGTCATCTAGTTCCATTTGCTAAAGGAGGGAATCTAAAGCACATAAAACTGAAGTTATGAAGCCCTTCACCCATGAGGGACAATGTTGAGTCCCAAAATGGCCACCTGGCAGCATCCAAGAGGAAGCTGGAGAGGGAAGCAGTTGCACATGGATACCCCCTTCACGGCACCCAGATACAGACTGCAGCAAATGCTCACATTATATCCATCCACCTTCAATCCAACCCTTACCCAGATGAGACCACATGTCTTCCCAACAGCTTAGAACACTGTTTCTGCACCACAAGCCACATGACCCTCACACGAGGGGCAAAAACTTGGGATATCCTGCTTCTTCTCTGCATAGCCAACAAAATCCCACCCCCTCATTCAAGAGCCCGTGAAAAGACCTCCATTGAGGCACAGCACTCGCATCCTAGAAAAAAAGGCCCGACTTAAACCAGAATTTAGCAGACAGCTGCTCCTCTGCATTGCCCATAGACCAAGCCCATCAGCTGGCTCCAGCCCTGCTCTTGTTTCTGTGGCACCAGGTTGGCCAAAACACTGCATTTTGAGACCTTCTCTTGTCTGCAGAGAGAGCCTGATGCAGTCAGGTAGCAATGCGTGCATCTCCCCCTCCAGGGAATTTATTTTCCCCCCCATTTGCCAAGATAAACAGCATAGCAAGCATGGAGGAGGGGGAGAAGGGAGGAGGAGACCAGGCTGATTTAAGTGATTTCACTTTGCAATTTGCTGTGTTCTTTTTAAGTCGCTTATCCATTTCAGTGCTCAATATTCGGCTCTTTCCCTAATTAGAAAATCGCTAATCTGCTCTGAAAAATGTAAAAGTGAGTCTTGCTTACGTGCAATGCTTGGAATATGCGAGTGCACCAAGGTCTGCGTTGCTTTCACATCCCTTTTGAAGAGCTCCCGGTACCTGCAGCCAGCAGCACTTGCTCCTATTGCTCCTTCTCCTATCCATGCACAGGCCCTGCATGTGGGGCAGTGCCAAAGGTACCTGTGGCCTCCAGGAGTTGCTCCTGCTCCATTCCCAGTGTCCACGGCAAGTCTTCTGCACCCCTTTTGTCCCTTCTTGCCATCCTGCAGAGAGGTTCCCCATGTTGGGAACAAGTGGAGGGCAGGGGCTGCAGGGCTGGGGAGATGAAGCCTTGTGAAAGCAGAGGTAGAACATCTAATAGCTAAGGATTCAGCAGCATGAAAGCAGCCTGTGTTACACCCAGAGGACCATGTCTGGTGCCAGGAGCAGACAGAACATGGGTACTGCATGGACAGAAGTGCTGGGAGCTACAGACCACCTTGACACAGCCCTCACCAACCACAAACCACCAGGTCCAAGCTGCACGAGATGATGGTGTCTCCCTCAAAGACCTCTAAGCAAGAGGAGGCAACAGGTCAGGACACAAGCAGAGAGCCAAGCAGGAAAAGGAGCCACAACAGAGCTGTGGAGAAGGTTACCTGCAGCACACATCACAAGGTCAATGCAGGAGACAGCTCTTACAGCAGGATACTTTGGGCCACAGATCCAAGAGAAATCCAAGAGCCACAACGACAAACAAGCTCCCCACAATGTGGATCCCAGGTCCCCTCAAGAGATGCAGGCAGCAGAGCTGGAACTAGAAGAAAAAGAGCCCAAGAAGCTGTGCTTAACTGCAGCTCCTGGGCAGATGGGCTGGGTGTGGGGCCAGCTGGGGCTCATCAGGGTAATTAAGACCCATTAGCAGCCTGGGGCCCACACAGCTGCTCAACACAATCTGTGTGCAGTGGTGGGAGATCCCAGCTTGCAGCAGGAGATGGGGGAGACCCGGATAACTCCATTGGGCGCGGATGGGGAGCGAGTGAGCGGTTCCCGGCTCCTGCACATCAGGAATTCAGCGCCAGCTCCGGGGGATAAATCCGACTGGCCTGAAGGTCAGCGGCTGGTGGCCTTGGACAGCGCTGTCTAGCCTGGGTGATGCATCGCTAGCCTTTCGTGGAAGAACACAATCCCATTAAGCAGCCATGAGGTGAGGGGCTGGTTGCTAGCAGCTCCTCACAGCCCTCGGAGCAGAGATGTCCCCAGCTTGGGAACCCACCTGCAAAAAGCCACCACTCCCCAGGAGCCCGAGCCTTAAAGAAAAGAAGCCCCAGGGGGTTAAAAAGGCAAAGAAATAAATCCCTCCGGCTGCACAGCCGGAAATTGGGGTTGGGGGGATTTGGGGAGCTGTGTTGCTCTGGGTCTGACCTTGGGCAGCAAGAAACAGCCTTGGGGAGCAGCTCGGTGCCCTCCTGGTCAGCAGAGGACAAGAGCTGCTTATTTTAAGGAAAGAGCAAGGCCTATTTTTCATCTCTTTTTTCCTCCTCCTGTTATTTCAGGGGCTTAATTTTAAATCATTAGCTCTCCCAGACAGAGCATTGCTCTCTATCTGGAGAGCGCAGAGGTGGCGCGAGAGGCGGCCAGACTTTATCCTTGTCCCCAGGACACCCGAGCGCAACCCAGGCGAGGCAGCAAGGATGGCCACGCCGCCCTGGCATCTTCAGCTCCCCCAAAATCGGCCCTTTTCTCCCCAAATCCAGCACCCTTCTTCATCTTGCAGCAAGGGCACGGTGCCTGTGTCTCTCCATTGAATTTCCCTCGCTTGCCCCGACACATTTGTCCTCTTTTCCCGGGTATCCATGAGCTCCGGGGCAGGAGCAAAGCAGGACATTGGGATCCCACCTCTGCACGCTCCCTTCCCGCTCTCTTATTCACAAGCAACTTCTGGGACAAAGAGGGCAATTTCAATAGGAATTAAACTATCCCTCTATCCATCCTCGCTTCCAGTATCCCTAATTTTCCAGGGAAAAGGACGGGAGAGCTTAGCCAAAGCCAACGAGCGCATCCCAGGGCCCCAGGGAGCAAGTTTTCCATGAATCCCACCCTGCCGGATCGCTCGCAGGCGGGGAGCGCAGCTGCTCTGGCCGTCCTTCCCAGCCAAGGCGCTCGGCGTCGTTGCGCTTTGTCACCTGCTCAGGGAAATCACTTGTCACAACGATTTTCTTCCCCGCTTAATGACTTCCAACTCAATTTGCGGGTTGGCTCGGCAGGCGGAGGCGCCTTTCGGATCCTGGTTGGATCGGGAGCGGAGCAGCGGGAGGACGGGATGCGGCTCTGCCGGGCGCTGCTGCCGTGGAGCCCCGGCCATGGAATCTCCACTGGGGTTTAGCAGCACGGGCTGCCATGGAAAGCAGCAAAAAATGGAGAATTGAAAAAAAAAAAAAGGATTTTTTTTTAAAAAGATAAAGTTTTGGGCTTGGGATTCAATCAAAACTGCAAGCACTAAGGCAAGGAGCTGCTTTCAGCTTGGAAATGTGCTGGAGATTATGCAGGGAGGACTTGGAGAGGTGTCAGGGCACGGAGAGGCCGAGAAGGGATTTGGGGAAAGGTCCCTGAATGGGTGACCCGCAGTGGGCACAGGGTGCCAAGCAGCGCGGCGGGTACCCAGCTGCGCTGGGTCCCAAATGAGGGTGCAAGGAAGAGTCCAATAAAATTAAATAAAAATCACATAAATCAAATAAATACAAATAAAATAAATCCCTGCTCTGTGCGTGTGCTTTGCATGCGCTCCCTGCCATGCAGCCTCTCTTGCAGAGGAGCAGCGACTCTGCGACGCTGCCCAGTGGCCCCTGCATCTGCTGCTAAGGTTTAGCTTTAATATACAGTAAATAGAAGAGGGGGATTTAGCAGGCTCTACTTAAGGCACTTTCAAGCCGTGCTAAATATAGGCAGAGAGCCCGCTCGGAGGAGATGGGGAAGAGCGATAACGCGTCGCAAGGAGGAGACGCTGCCCTGAGCTCCAGGCTTTGCGGGCACCGCCACGGAGATGCACCTTGATCCCGGGCTATAATCCCCAGAAATTCTCCGGAGCCGTACGGAGCTGCACAGGGGCCAACTGCAGAGGCAGCCCGAGCATCCTGGAGGTGATTTTTGGAGGAAAAACCAGCGTATTCAGAGGCATTAGCAATACCAACGAGCAGAGCTGGCACCGCAGGCCCGCTCTCCTTTGGATTCTATTTTATTATATTTACTTTTGGCGACTTCTCCGTGCCCCTTCCTTCCCCCGGCAGCCAAGCAGCGGAGCGCAGCGAGCTCGGATCATCCCCATCCCATTTCATTGCTTTGCTCCGTGCTGCCGCTCTGTTTGCTCTGGCGAGGAGGGGGCTGCCCGAGCCGGGCTGCTGCTTTTGCAATCCCAAATTAGCTTTTTTAATGAAATGTGCTGCCAGGGGCCTGATAGGCCACGTGCGCGTGTGCGACTCAGGCCCTGATGAGAGACAAATGTGGATCGGGGGGAAAAAAGGGAAGAAAAGGTGCTAGGAAGGAGGGTTGTGCTGCTGGATGCAGAGGCTGATGCGATGGGGATGCTCCCCGCACGCTGCCTCGGGCTGCAGGACATTGTGGTGACAAGGCCGAAACACAGGGCGCTGCGGGCCCAAAATCCCGCAAAATCAAAGGGAAATCGAGAGAAAAGAATATAAATGGGACCAAAACCCTGCAAAATCAAAGGAAAAATACTGTGAGCCCGGGGCGCGCCAAGCGGGCCGGGCGCTCTGCTTAGCCTGGCACGCGCGCCAGCGCTGTCCTCATTCCTCCCGGTCGCCCGTGGTTAATTGAGCTCCCGAGCTTTCCTTGACCTCCTTTCCTGCCGGAGCAGCGGAGCTGCGAAGCACCCGCGGGCCACATTAACCCCTCGTTCCAGGGCCCCCAGCCTCTCGCCTCGCTCCCGGCTCTTGGAGCGACCAGGAGGATGAGGATGAGGATCGGGAGGAGGAGGCGCTGCCTTCTCCAAGCCAGAGCTGTGCAAACACGCGGCCGGCAGGAGCTCATTTTGCCGGGTTCCACTTGACAGCATCCCCTTTATCCCGGAATTCCTCGGCCGGGGGGATTAGCACTCGAGACGGAGCTGGGCGGTTATTGCCGCGGAGCTCGGCCTCAATAAATGCAAAATAACCAAAAGCCTCCACCAAGAAAAAGCGGGTTTGGCGCCCTGCAAACCTTCACCTTTATTCCCCATTTTGCAGCTTTTCTGCAGCCCTTCCCAGTGAGGTTCAATCCTCGTGTCCCTGCACTCGGCACAGGGGAGACGACAGGGACACGGCTTCATTACCCTTGTTCATCTTCATTTTCTTCGCCACAGATGAACAGTGTGATGGCCCTGGATGCCACAACGCCAGAAAGAGCCTAATGACAAATAAATGCATTTACAGGGAGACGGCAGAGCGGCCCAGACAAGGCAGAGCAACACGCTAAATATTTCCTATTTCCTCGCCCCTCCGCGGCCTCCGAGCAGATCACGCAGCAGAGAGATAAATATTTGCAATAGTGACACTTCAGCGACGCACAGTTGTGCAAGACAGGGAATAATTAGAAAATAAATTACTTTTTCTCTTCCTTTTTGGAGCCCCGTGCTTCCAAATACCGAATGAACGGAGCTGCTTGACAAGCGCTGGCCCCATGCGGGGATCCTCGCGGGGTCGGGGGGAGGCAAAGCAGGGAAAAATGACAAATACAGGCAGCTCGGAGAGCAGCGCTCGAGATCTGCCCGGCGACTTTCATCAATCTGAACGATGTGAAGCTGCTGCTGGCTTCGCCCCAGCGGCTCGGCCTAAAAATAGCTCAATGTGCTCGAGAGCAGGGAGCGATCGTCACCTCGTACCTGCGCCCCAAGCCCGCCCGGCGCCCCCATGCACGCGCAGCCACCCGTGTGCACGCGCCTATGGGCGTATCGCTCAATTATTCCATTTATTAGCGGCCAAATGTCTTCATCCGGCCTGCAAGAAGGTCCCGGCGCCGCCGTGGTTGCTCAGAACAAACTCTCCTTGCTTGGGTTCTGGAAGATCATTTGCGTAGATGCAAATGAGGGTTTTTTCTCCTCCCTCCCGTGCTGATTAATTATACCAATGCGTGGCTCTACAGGTTGCCATGAATATGCACACGCACATTTCATTGTGCAGAGGGACACGCATTGCTTGGGGGTTTTCATTCCTTCCCACGAAAGGGGTGATCTCGGCCCATTTATGGGGTCCCCTCATTCCTAAACCAGCCCAAAAGTCAACCCAGAGCCACGAGGCGCCTCTTCCAGCTCGGGACATCATTCCCAAGGGGATTCCGGAGCCAAACTCCAAAGCAAATGCAGTAAAATAGGATGATTTGGCCTCCCTGCGTTGGTGGTTCCACAATGCAGACCTACCTGCCCACGGGCCCGGCACGCTGGGAATTGCTGCATAGGGGCTGTCAGGTGGGATCCGGCCTTCCAGAAGCTTTTCCTTACAATAAACACACGGCAAAGTGGAGCTAAGTGGGCAGAGCACTTACCAATTTGCATTTCTTCTTTGAAACCCTACAAATCCTGAAGGGTTGTCATTATTCTCCAAAAAAAAAAAGCATTTTAAAGAAAAACCAGACGTGGCAATAATTGGGATTGGAGGATTTCAAAGGGCCTGGGTAGCTATTCAAAAACGTGCACGATGAAATCAGGAAATTCCACGTTTTCAGATTAGAACTTGAAAGAAACCTTCCCTGCGCCTGCAATTTGAAACGCACAACGAGGCGATCCGAAAATTAAGTTGTTAGGCAGTTACGTAATGAGAGGCTTCTTTTTAAAATAGATTAAGCTTTGAAATATGTAATTTAATTTAGGTCCTTAAGTCCTAGTTTATCTTAATCGCAGTTTTTACGTTTTTGCTTCGTATTATTAAAAGAGTAAGGTGGAAGAGGAACTGCTGGTTAGCAAGAAGAAGGGAGGAATGGCCATAGTTTACAAGGAGCAAACGCTCAAATGATGCAATGAATTTAAACTGAGCTCGATAGAGGGTAGAACTGAGATTTGTGTTGTTTTATCTGCTGCCTCCTTAGCCTACATCACCACCATGTGTGCCCTTCATTTTGCAGCTGATGGATCCAGAGCTTCACATTGGAATCATAATGTGAATCATAATGCTCCTGCTCAGCCTTAGCACAGGTTGCCCTCCAAAAAAAATCCTTAGTTTTTCCTATTATTGAGAAAAAAAAAATAATCACATAGCTTCAGGACAAATCTGCAGTGCACTATTTGTTAGTGCTTTGAAGTTAAGCATCAATCTGCAGCCATTTCAAAACGCTTGGAAAAGCCAAAGCATCCAATGCATAAAAACGGGGGAAGAAACGAGAATAAAAGTGGAATTTGCAGCCGCTTCCCCCTGCTCCGGCAGCTCAAGTCAACTCATTAATGTGGCCCTTAATTGGCAGCTGATTTGGGGAGCGCATGAGGGGACATGGGGCTTCATCCCCATGCGGGCTCCATCCTGCTCTGGAGGTACCAGCAGGGGGGACCTTAAGAGGGGACCTTATTAACATGGATAAATACATGAAAGGGGACTGTAGGGAAGAGGGGGCCAAGCTTTTTTCGGTGGTGGCCAGTGACAGGACAAGGGGTGATGGGTGCAGCTGAAGCACAGGAGGTTCCACCTGCAGGTGAGGGGGAACTTCTTGACTGTGAGGGTGCCAGAGCAGTGGAACAGGCTGCCCAGGG
>JAUBOD010000087.1:1157005-1170601 GCA_032353885.1 Nothura maculosa | reverse complement strand
ACCTGCTCTAGGTGCCTGCTGGAGCGGGAAGGTTGGACCAGATGATCTCTAGAGGTCCCTTCCAACCTTAAGGATTCCATGATTCCATGATTTTTCAAGGAATAACACTAGCTAGCTCTTGGCGTGCACACCTGCAGGACCAAATACAGCTTAAACTGCAATTATTGAGGATATAACTGCCCTAAGTCACCTCTTTAGAAAGCTGCTGTGGGAGTCACTGCTTTGCAGCCGGTCAACTCACATCCAAAAGAAGAGCTGGACTTTTTTCTCCACTTAAAATATTTGTGAGTGTGTGTTTGCACATATGTATGGATACACAGATGGACATATATGTTCCCTCTGTCTCACAGAAGGGCTGTCACATGTGCCCAGCAACCCAGGCTGCACCTTGCCCAGGGAGAACGGCCAGGAGCAGGAAGGGCTTTAGCAAAGGGCGCTAACGTCACACGCCGAGCAGCCCCACGCGGCTATAAATTATTCATACACATTACTCTAATTATGCAAATGTACTAAAAGCTGGAGCATATGTTTCCCTGACACGTCCCAGCACGGATGTAATAGGGCTCTAGTGGAGAAGCCGGGTGAGAAGTAAGAGGATGGGTGCAAAGGGGGCTCACAAGGTGGGACAACGGCCCATGCAGAGGGGGCCAGACGATCTCCCTTCTCTAGCCACGCTGCTGCAGGGACGAGGACATTAAAATGCTTCTGCTTGGTAACACGCTGTTGGCTTTGCTGAGCAGAGTGCTGAGGCTGCTGAACGGCCCAGGCAGATTAAAATAAACCCAAGCAGTTTGGAACGGGAACGTGTTTATCTGGCATCGCACACTTCCTCTTATCAAACATGAGGAGCAGGGGAGGGCAGAGCGGTGGCGCGCGGAAGCCGCCTGCGTGCACAGCGCCGGGCGAGGGGGAGGGAGAGCTGCACAACAGCAAGGAGCACATAGATAATGCATGAGCTGCAGGCCCACGAGCAGGGCGCCTTCCCGGCACGCAGAGCCCGGCCTCCGGAGCAGCCGGGGGCAGAAAACACACTTTGGTGCTCTCTCCTCTGCAGGGGTTGGGAAGAAGCTGAGGATGCAGCGGGGCTGCGGTAGGAGCAGCTGGCTCTGCATGTTGACCACAGTTTTGGATGTTCATGTTGTCCACAGTTTTGGCTCAGGTTTCTCCTCTCTGGCTAATGCAGGGCAGTCTCCAGCAGTCACTTGCCTCCCGTTTCGGGGGCTCCAGGCTGGCAGTTCAGGAGGGCAAGGCCACATTCTCTGTCTCACTGAGCATCAGAAGATGAGCATCCTCTTCCCAGCTCTGCTATTAGCCCCAGATACCCAAGGAGCACGTGGATGTCCCCCTCCAAGTGCCTTGCCTGCCTTCACTGGAATGAGACACGCTCCTGCATGAGTCTGTGTGGGAAGCTCCAAATCCCTGCTAACCAACAGCGCTCATCTAAAACCCCATGGATGCTCCCCAAATCCCCCATCCCTAGCAAATGATCAGGCGAGGCCTGCTATACCCAAAGAAAACCCAACAGAGCAAGGCGGGCATTACACAGTTCTAAGACTAGCTGGAAGATCTGGTCTATGTTTCTATGCCAGTAGTTACCCAAGATCAAAACAGCTGAAGGGAAAACCTTGGCAACTCACAGCAAAAGCATTTCTTACCTCCTAGTCTCGCCACTAAAAAGAATCTCTAGCTCTTTATCACAGAACCACATAGAATCACAGAATCTTCAAAGTTGGAAGGGATTTCTAGAGATCATGGGGATGGAGTTGGAGAGGAAAAGAACAACGCTGCAGTCTCTGAGGGCTGGGATTTGCCTTTAGAGTCATGCCTGGAACAACCAGCAAGCACTAAAAGGAGCACATAGAGGGCCCAGCGCTGGCCTTACTGGGCCCAGGATCAACGCAGATGTTCCTCCCTGCAGCTCCAAACGTGTAGACATTGGGACGTACAAATAGCCCCAGCACAGCTGCTGGGACATGCAGAGCCATTTGCACTAAGGTCTTCAAAGTCTGATCTTGTAGAGAGTAAGGTGCTATCTCAGAGCATGGCATCCCTTCACAGCCCTGACAGCCTCCTCTCCAGAAACTACAGAAAAATGCTTTCTTTGAGCAAGAAAACATCCCAAATGTGTCAGCTTGGACAGCCCTCCCTGGGGAAGCTGGCTACATGTTCCCATGAGCTGACTACATGCTCAGTCTGCAAGAGAGGAGGGACGTCTGACATGCAGCATCCCGGCTCGAGGAAATGACTGAAGAGTTAAAACAAAAATCATTCCTGGGTGGGCAGCACTCCAGCGAGATAAAATATTCAGCACCATTATGTTCCCGGACACCGTATTTCTGACAATAAATTTCATGCCTCATATGCCACAACTGGTACGCGATTTCAGTCAATAACCAGGGAGCAAGTCCACATCCTTTCGCAGCAGCAACCCAAGAAAAAAAAGATATATATAAATATATATATAGCTGGGAAACTCGAGGAGGGATTTTTTGCTAACTGTTATTTACTGGCATATCACTGTGACAGTCAGCCCTGAATTGAGAAAGGGAAGAACCATTTCTGGCATGGAATCTTCCCCAGCACTTGCTTTATTTGGAAACCTGTGAAAAATAGCCATGGTGGGACCCACTGCATGGACAGACACTTGGGTCCTTTCTAGAGGGTTGCTCGTGGCTGCTGTGACCAGGCAGGACTCTTCTTCTCATCTCCAGGATCATTCACATAGGGGTTACAGTGTCTACTACCAGCCCCTGCTCCCTGCCAGGGACTCTGTGGGCATTTAGCTTCTCCCAAGCTCAGGGAGCAACTCCAAAAGGAGAAGGTGCCCAGCCCAGCCACGTGCTCGGCCGAAATCAGGCTCTAAGGTCCAAACTACCCCATAGTTCTTCATCCTTCCTGCCCCACAGGCAACTATTCCTGCTTCACAGCAGGTCTTTGGCACCCAGAGGTGCTTCCAGCTAGATGGATGTTCAAGTGCAAATGGCTTCTCCTTCTCCCCAGTGCCTGCTCCAGGTGGGCCAGGTGGCACTACAGCTCTGGGAGCCTTTGAAGCCTTCATCCTGGTCACAAACCACCATAACATCGGCTAAAAAGTCCAGATTATCCCAAGGCAGAAGCCTTTACAGAGAAGGAAATGCAGACCAAACCCCAACCATAGCAGTTAGTCACCCCCCTTGTCGCTTCCACCCTGGTTGCAACAGGATGTGCAGTAGCTTTTCTAAAAATCCTGCCTTGGAGTGGGTTACAGAGCCACTTCTGAGCTGAAGCAGCTTCCACCCTGCAACCCAGATGCGCCTGCGTGCGCCTGGGCTGACTCCTGCTAAATGCAGCTCTTAACTCTTCAGGATGAAGCACTCTCTGCGCGCACGGCTCTTGCACCGGCGGAGCTGTGCTGCTCTGCACCGGCGAGCGACGCGGTCTTTAGGAGAAGTGTCATTCACTTTACATTCCGTTTAAGTATCGAGATTGAATTCCATATTCCAAGTGCCTCCTGTGGTGATCCACACACAGCCTCTGCTTGTCCTTATTGATGTTTTAACAACTGAACGCTGCACTTTTCACCAGCTTATCTCCTGCTTCAGGTGCTTCATGCATTCACCAGATAATAATAATAGTGCAGCGATCCCTCCCTTCCTCCACTAGCCCATTCCAGAAGGGACTTCCAAAACCTACATCCCTCCTGTAGTCAGTTTATCTTGTACCGATCCATTAAAGCGAGGCACTATTTGCAAGCAGGAGAATTAAGCAGAAGAAGAGAGAAGCACTCTTACCTGTAATTGACTGACTGGCCAACAGGAGTCAAGTGCTAGCAAATTGAATGTGTAATTTCTATTTAAATACGGCATTAAAAAAATGACACCATATACTTATTTATCATGCAAAGGACCAAAATCAAAGCTAAAAGGAATAAATTATAGGAAAGGACACGTGGGAAGTTCAGAAGGTTTTTTGTTTGTTTGTTTCTTAATGTGCTCTTCTAAAGAATCAGCTGCCTGTTGTCCCTCTGCACCACCTGGAAAACTTCCATCCACGGGTCTAAGACCTTGCTGACGTGCAGAGCGGTGCTGCAGGTCCAATTAAAAACATTTGCTAAAACCAACCCGGTGCGGGTGCTTTTCATGCTGCACATTGAGTTCATACCAATTGAGTTGAAGTCAAATTGGAACGAACGCAAGTAAAACCCAGATTAATTATTCCAAAGCTCAAATATGAATTTGAACGAATGGCTGAACTTTGAACAGTTTTGCAGCTCTTCAATTAAACTCATTTTAAAGTGCACTTAACGGAAAATCGTGCTACTTCTTGAAGCTACTACTTGAAACAACAGATTACAACCAACAGCAGAAAACATGATCAACTCTGCTGAAGCCAACACAGTTGCCCTGGTGTCAGTAAGACAAGTAAGATCACTCACATCAAAGAAGAAAATGCCACCATTGGGTGAAAATACAAATACCCTTCATGCTTCTTCCTAAGGCTGGAGATACTTACCACACTGCAGAAACCTGTTTTCTATAGAATAAAACCACCATAACCCTAATTTCAAATTATTCCATTCCAAAAGAATCGAGTGAAAACAGAGAGAGTCTCAAAGGCCCTTCAATCCCCACAGCGCGTGCCCCACGATGAAGCCATAATGAAGACCCAAGACCCATGATGAAGACCCAGCCCAAAGTCAGGAAGCAAGAGGCTGCTGACAGCACCAGTAACAGTTTTCTTTGTGCGTGTGGCAAATTTTACCTACAATGTGCATTTAAAAACGCTACCTTCTAACAGCATTTTACACTTTGAACCACCTGCACTCCTTGTAGGAACAGTTAGTTGAATTTAAGATGCATTCGGTGTGTCAGAGAGGAGAAAAATCCATAGGAACATGCTCCGATAGCAGTGACATGCAGCACTAAACAAGGGACAGGTACAGAGCAGTCACACACACACACGGTCAATAAATGCACCAAATGGCCTCGCAACCAGAAGGAGGGAGAGCCACAATCCCACATGGAGAATTGAGAGGCTTATTACAAGCAATTCCAGCAGATGGGAACACTCACTGCCATGAGGAAGGCAACGCAGGCAATAGAAAGAGAGCTTACCCCTCTGAGCTGCTGGACTCCACCAAATATCCTCATCACTCCATCAATCTCCTGCTCCAGCCTCCTGGCCCAGTACTGCATACTGCAAGAGAGAGACAGGGACAGCGGGAAAGGGAGGAAAGGAAAGAGAGAGAGAGTCAGAGCCCCGGCGTGAGGAGACGAGCAAGATAACCGAGGGGAGAGGGAGAGCACGGTGCCCGGGGGGCAGCGGGCCCAGAACCACTGCTGGGGAGCTAGAAGACCTCAAAAAAACCATACATGAGGTGCCACAGAGAGAAAAGGTACAAAGAAAATTACAGAGTGTGCGATTTCCACCACCGCCCTTAAGTAATCACCCGCCAATGCTGCTTATTTTATGCCCTGGTGTTCAACGGAGGCCAAGGAGAGGTGGGATCTGTGTGATGATGCAGAAGGGAGCTTTGTGCTTCTTTTGATGACTTGGGCAGCTCCACCTGGGGCAAAGCTGCTTCCTAGGACAGTGGGAAGGGTTGGGAATTGCAGCATGTTTGACTCAGGGCCTGTAAAGCAAGGGATTTCTCCGAGACCTGCACTGTGGTCGGCCCTCCGAACAGGCCCAAAATGCTCCCCCAGATTTCCACTTGCAGCACCAACACCAAGCTGAGGCAACGGCGGGGCCAAAAGCTCTTCTAAACCCACAACCTCTTAGGTGACATTCCAAACATTAGCCCTCCTGCTAATGGGGCTGCCAGACTCCAGCCCTTGGCCATGAGAACATCACAGCTCCCATGGGGCCTACAAGGGCCCTGCTAGCTTGTCCTTAGCGCACTTACTACCCTCGCAGGAGCTTCTTCTACAGCTTCACTCATCTCCCAACACTCCTCTGGAGAAATAGGAATCGGAAACAGAAATAGGAAGACTTGGAGCTCAGGGAAACCAAGGAGCCTGCAGCCTGGCTGGGAGGACCATGGAGCTCCCTTGGTCCCCCATCACCTGTTCTGGAGCAGAGCAGCTGTCCTAGCACTCAAAGAAAGTCAAGAAAAGTCAAAGAAATGGAGGAAAACGGCTACAAAACACAACCACAGAGGACTTGACCGAGTTGTACAGCACTGGGTACAAATATAACGGCAGAGATGTTCCCAAAACTACCACCACCATCTCATGGAGAGAGCAGAGGCCTCCTTGGGAGGAGTGGGGGCCACAGGCCAGGAGAGAAGGGGATTGGCAGACGTGTGTTACTCACCCAGGCAACAACCATGCCAGTTAACAGCATACGAGGCTGTGGATGAAAACAAGGTTTTAAGGATGAAAACAAGCCAAAACTTACAAATTAGTTGTGCTGGGAAATGCTATTTCCAACACTGAAATCAGCAAACCCACCTCTCTTCTGAAAACAGGCCAGCAAGGCCTTGGGGACTGTCAACGTGGTGGCCAAGGGCCACGGGGGAGCTGGATGAGGGGTTTTTTCCAGTCTTATTTTAGGTGGCACCCAAGCTTTATTCATGTTGGCCAAAATTACTCATAAAATTACTTAATGCTCTAAAATTTTGTATTTTTAAAAATCCTTAAGTCATGCGTTTTAAAATATGGTTTAAACTCTTCCCAAAACGATTTTTTTCCAGTTTCTCCCATGAATGCAGGGAAATATCAATCTTATGCTCACACTCAAGGGGTCTTGCAAAGACCGTGCGGAGTTGACACTTCTGCTTTCGTTCTATCTACCTGAATTGATGGGGAATTTGCTCTTACTGCAAAACTCGGTGCACTCTAATTGTACCCACCCAGGTCAGATGTGTCCTGGCCTCAACCTTACTCATCAGAAGCGCTTATTGAAGACTCAGATAATCTCAAAGAGTAGGAGTAAGTCTACCAAAAAAGTCTATGTCTGCCTCTACTTCTGCACAACTGATGCCAGATTTCCTAAATTAAATAAGTAATAGCAAAAGCAGCTTTTTCCCCCGCCCCCAGGATAGTCTGGCTATACAGTGCTTTCTGCCAGAAGTGGAAATGATCCTTTTTTTTCTAACTAGCACATCCTTTGCCAGCATCCCACCATCGGCAAAAGCCTCTGTGAATACCTGACCTAAGCTCATTCACCCGTTACTATATCACTGTATTAGTAGCATCAGTGCCTGGAAATGCTCCGAGCCGGCAGCATCCCGGAATTTGGAGTTTTCATCTCTCCTTTGCCAAGAAAGGGAAAGGAAGGCGGGGAGGTAGCGGGATAAAAGCCATTATTGTTTCACCTTGGTTGACCTTCTGCCTCTTGCTTCTCTCCCATGGCTGCTGCACTTAAAAATTTTATGGAAGAAGGCTATAACGAGGATGAAAAGGGTAGAGAAACTGAGAGTTCATTACGTACATGGAGTTTTCATGCTGCGGCAAGTCTCATACAGGGGCCGTAAGCAACAAGACCTGACAGTCATTGCATGGCCAGGCCATTACTGCATGGCTTGGGTGGCAGTAGAGGGACAGAAGAGTGATAACTCCTCCGATCACACGTCCCCAATTGCCTTCCCTCTGTTGTGAAGTGACACGTCCAGATAAAGCAGAGAGAAAACAGCCAATGCCAATGCCCACACACCCATTCGGGATCGACGGGAAAGGCTCTTGCATTGAACGAGTGGATTTGTTCCCTTCCCTTGTATATTTTGTAATATCCCACGCATCATGTAACAGGGGACACGAGCCATTTTGGAAAACACAACATCATTTATCATCGTCTCTCCAAAGAAAACTGCAAAAATGCTAATTGATTTCGGAATTTGCATATTTGATTTTTGTTAAAGAGGAGATAAAATAGGCTCGGGGCTTCAAAATTCTTTGCTGTGATGAGCAGCACTCAAGAACACAAGTCACTTCTGCAAAAGGGCTCCCCAGTCCATTCCCAGTCAAGGGGCACATCTGCCCAGCCACCACCGTGGACATGGAAAGACTCTCGTTGGCATAGGGCAGGTTTCCTTCCTTGGGTGAAATTTGGAGGAAATTTCTCATTCAGCTGGGGGAAAAGAGATGATGGTAGAAGGAAGACCTAGGGTTCTTCTCTTGCCATGCTGGTGGCCCAGAAAGGAAGGGAAAGACTCACCCAAGGACAAGAGGAACAAGCCCGTGCTAAGTGGATGCAGCGCCCCAGAACTTCCTGGGCGAGCGCTTGCTATGAGCGTCTACACTTCACATAGCACGTTCAGCCAAGAACGCTTCACTCTTACTCATCTACTTTGGTTCAGTGCCCAAATATTGCCGTTTAATAAGGTTATTAATTACTGTGTTGCCTGATTTTTGCTGGGCAGAAACTTCTTTTAATCGTCTGGTTCTTTCAAGACGCTTCAGCCTGCGCGTGTCTATGTGTGCACGTTTGTGCTCATGATGGTCCTCTGAATAGTCTTCATTTCTTATATATTTAGGCTGGGAAGTGTCACACGAGCTAATATTGACAAGTCAAGCAAAAATAAGTTACTCTTTTCTTAAAATGAGGCTTCCAGACAGTACCATTTTCTAAACAAAATAGACAACTAAGTTACCATGCTTCTAGACATTATCAAGCCTCCCACAACTCCCTCATTTCATGGCTCCTTTTACACATAAAGGATTACACAGGTATTTATAAAGGAGGAGTGAGAAAAAAATCACTTGCTGGCCTAGTCATTTCTTAATATTTGTCAAGATTTGCCTCTCCCACCTAACCTCCCTTATAATAATGTTTAATAATCCAACAAAGCTGTACAAGAAGTAAGGGGAAGGTAGACTGATAATAGAAGAATTTGTGTTTCACTAGTAGTTCTCTTGGGTACAGACATTCCCCTAGGTACCAGTGGGAACACTGGCATCAACCAGCACCTTGTTATGAACTAGGTTTAAGGCAATGGGAATAAATATTCAAATACAGTTTCTGTTTTGGATAATGGAAGCAGTACCCAGAGGCTGAACCCCATCTACGGGGAAAGAGAATAAAAATGAGAGCTCCAATCATAGAAATGGGGCTCTGGGGCTCCCAGGGGCTCTGGGAATTCTTCAACTGGGACACCTGAACACCTAAGCCCTCCATGTGAGGCACTGGGACCAACCTGTTCCTTAAAACCATCGCTAGAGGCGATCCCAACATCCCTAGAGGATCTTTTTATTTCCCAATTTGACCAATGTTTTGTCAGATGGTTGAAATTTCCTCTTCATACTCACTCCAAATCTCACTTCTCTTTCCACGTATTGACTTCTCTATTCACTGATTGCACCAGATATGAAAATATCCAGTTTATTCTTCTTTAGGTTCAACTCCAAGGCCTGGAGAACATTATGTTGTACCTCTTGCACTTCAAGTCCTTTGTGCTCCAAAACACCTCACGTTTCTCCAGCTTTACTCCTTTGCACTGCTTTCTAAAGACCCCACCACTCTTATGACCTGCTCTGGATATTTATGGCCTTCAAGGCTCAGGCCAAACCTAGACCAGATGCGCCAGCAGAAGCCAAACCAAGCATGAGGAGGAATAAGGACCATTTTCTCTATTCCATTGCCTAAGTTATTAATTAAATGCTGAACAGAACTCAGTGCAGGGCAGATCCCAGCAGGACCCCCCTTGAGATGTCCTCCCCTCACAACAAAGAACCAGGATAGCTGTTCTTTGAGAGCCGCGTGTCCAATCAAAATATCTTGAAACCCAAACTTTAAAAAGAGCTGCCTTTGAGTATTTGATATGTGAAGGAGCTGGAGGCCAAAGGATAATTTAGTGAATAATTTAAAGAATAAGAGTAGGTTGGAGGAAAACCGCAATCTGCTTGTAGAGGATTTGCCGACAGAAAGAGGAGAAAGTCACCAAATGTGTTAGCTGGTGCATTTGCCCAGCAGTAGTGCGAAAGGCCCCCACACACTATTCTATATTCACCATATTCTTTTGATCAAGCTCCTGCACATGCCTCTTGTTGAAAGAGCAATAAAAAGAACAAATGGCAAAGCAGCCACAGGAAATATTTCCTGCAGATAGCGACCCAGGGAGGAGAGCTTTCCTCAAAAGCACTTGCAGATGTTGACTCCATCAGGCAGCTCCTCCCGTCCGCAATGGCCCAGCGCTGCTCTGTAGACCATCCCTCAACACCAGCCTAGAAAGGACACCAGATCCCTAAAGACCACCATGGGAAGAATAATAGGTACAATAAATTAAGCCTCTCTCTCCTAGAGATCCATATCTACCACTCCATATCTACCACCCCCATCCATATCTACCACTGCAGGGATGGAGATGGCTCCTGGGAATGAGAGTCCCAGAATGGTTGAGCTTGGAAGGGACCTGTGGAGATCATCTAGTCCAACCTCCCTACTCATGCAGGCTCACCAGCATCACCACTTAGCCCACACATTCCGATGTCTCCTTGGGGCACAACAAGCAAGGCTCTCCATGGCTGTAACACAAGCCAAACAAGCCCAAGGCAAGGGCCCCCCATTCCTAGAGCTGTATTTTGTTAATCCGGAGGAAAAGGAATTCTGGCTTTGTTTGGAGCCAAACAAAGCTTCACAGCAAGCTTCCCTCTCCCTGTTCTTACATGGCTATGATTTTTTGCTCTTGTTTTACATACTGAAACCCAGATTTCTATCACACGCTTGCTGATGCGCATCAGGAGCGGCAGAAGCCCGTGGGGTTCTCCCATGTTTGCGCTCTCATCGCACAGCATTAGACCTGCGCTCCTCATCTCGGAGCCTGTCACAAATTTGGACTTGAAACATAATGAATTAATAAAGAAGCAAAGAGATGTCAGTTTTATTAAGCACACTACCTGGATAAATTTCACCCAGTGCAGCCACTTGTCATGTTCGGCATCTCGGGAGACGCAGCCGCTGATAATTCCTGCCCGCTGCTTTGCAGCCCATTAGAGATAAGTTTTAAGATTAAACACCTTCCTCCTTGTTGATGCCTGCTGCATTTTACAGATGCAATCTGAACAGAGAAGATGCCATCCATCCCCCACTGTGGAGATAGGGTTACAGAGGGTAGGTCTTAGTAAGGATTTTGCAAAGCGCATGAATTATTGAAAGCCTTTATGATATAATGACAGACATATCAGGTTATTTGTTTATTCTGTGTATAATTCATGACTCCCTCGGGAGAGAGACAGAGAAGTAGGGTAGATTGTTGCATCTTCTTGTTCATTCCAGGAAATGCTCATCACCAGACAGAGGCCTGAACCACCCAGCCAGACCATAGGCCTTTTCTTAACAGGATCTGCACCTTCAGCTGGGGATGGGAGAGCTTTCTTCACAGCCTGGAGAGATAATAAAGTGTCATTTGACTCCATCAGAGATGGCTAGGACAAGAGAACTTGAGTAAGTTTGACCCGGATACGAAGCAAAGCCTTGAAGAACCTTGGCCTGGTGGCTGGAGTGGAGTTCTAGGTACCTGCACTTCAACCATCTCTCAAGACATGCTGTTCAGAAGATATGGCAGAGATCTCATGCCACAATGGCAAATAAAGCAGTGGCCACAGCCTCAGGCAAGAGAGAGCTCCCCAAAGGGATCTTGCTCACCCAGGAATACCTGGCCCAGAGATGTTGTGGCTACCACAAGAGTCATTCTAGTCTGAAGAACTTCAGAAAAACACAAGGAAGGCAAGGCTGAAAATGGCAACTGGGGATGCTGAGGGCCTCTTTTCAGCACCCAGCCTTCCCAGGGTGATTCAGCTAATTGGTATCGGGCTAAGCAAGCCAGGATGGATCAGATCACTAACATACAAGCCACATGAAGGCATCTGGCAGTGCTAGCTGGACCTGTGGTGGCTTTGTGCCTACAACTCCTCTCCATTACCAAGCCAAAGCGCCATTAGCCTCCGCCACAAAGCACCTGCTGCTCCAGGAGCTCTTTCAGGGCCTCTAATACCATTTTTCCTCACCCTCTAAACATGCAAATCCCGAGTCCATTGGGATGTTCGGTCACGGAATCACACGCGACGTTTCCTCGGGGCCTTTGTGGCTGGCGCTGTCACGAGATGCCTGTCTAGTTAAACCCCCCACCTTAAACAACTCCGCTCCGCTTCCCCCACCTGAGAAGCTCCTGGCTCCTAAGAGACAGTGGCGTAATCATTGTTATTATAAAGCACTTAGCGCTTCTCACTCATCGCATCTCTCACCAGCCAAACAGCCCGAACCCTGTTATTTCACACGCAGTCGCCTTCGCTTCCCGACGCTGCTCATTGTATTGCTCCTTTTCAGCAACGAAAGCAGAAAGGGGGCGGGAGAGCATTTCAAAAAATAATTAATTTACTGCATTTTGTGCCATTACCTCACTCCTCGGTGATAAGCACCTGAAAGCTGCCCCTTCGCTGTGGTGGCATCCGGGCGCGCGCTGAGGTGGGGGGAGGAATAAATGGAGGTTTTGTCCTGCTGTTAAGGGCGCTATGGAAGCTGTCACCTTTCCTGTGTCAGCAGCTCCTTCTTCTCAGCCTGCTCCTTCCATAGGAAAAGGCAAATATGTCCTCTCAAAAGGAGGACGAGCATATTGGGTTTGGTGGACATGTGTAGAAGGCAACACCAGATTTGCCATAGAGGCCCCTTGGGATCAGCGACCCTATCAGCAGAACATCCAGCCTTCCATGCCTAAAGGGCCTAACCCTGGACTATTCTGGAGGAGCCAAATGGGCTGTGCTAGAAAGCCATAAAGTTCCCCTGCTACCAAAGAACACCACTGTGCAACGAGCTGGTTTCTCTCTATGAGGGTCACTAGGAAGTCAGGCTGGAGCCCAGGCCCAGGCCCAGGCCAGGCCCAGGCCCAGGCTCTCCCCACCAAATACCTCAGGCTAACACACCAGCAGCAACACAGAGTTGGGGTCACAGCATCTCAGTCACTTCAATAACCTGGTCCAATGTGACACAGATACTGCAGAACTCCATCAGACATCACTTCCAACGGACCGATCCACACAGCCTCCTCACATGTCCAACATAGAAATATTTCCCCTTTCTTCAGGAACAGAACTACAGGGGCAGAAGAGTATCCCCAAACCTAGACATGTTTTAAGTAGCAGAGCCAGGATCACAACCCCCAACCTCCTAACACCGAGCTTGATGCCCACACTTAGTTCAAGCAGCAAGGTGGGACAGGCCCATATGGACTGGTGCCCTGGGGCTCATTTCCCAGTCCTCATATATCAAACCCTCAGCTGAAACCAAAGATTACAAGATAATTCACTTTTTGGCTTTTATAAATGAGTGCTGGCATTAAAATCAAAAACATCAGGCATCCAAAAATCCGGTGAATATAACCCCAGCACCCTTTTTTTTCTGTAAAAGTTATATATAAAAAAAGCAAGTCTTTAATGTGGTCCTCTCAATGGGTCTTACGACATCACCAACCCCTTTCTATTTAGAATAATGACTTCTTCCACACACCAAGAGGTTTGAAATTACCTGTGAAATATATTTCCCTAGGCACGGGCTCAAGAAGCATGTAAATTACCCAGCTTAATGGTCTCTAGAATTCCTCTCTCAGACACACGCACGGAGCGGGGAATGTTCAGATGGTATCTCAGATAGCCTGCAAAGGGATAAACATCTGAGCGATGGACG
>JAUBOD010000087.1:1096672-1119486 GCA_032353885.1 Nothura maculosa | reverse complement strand
CAAGCACACGGGTTTTGTGCAGGAAGGAGGCCCTGGTTTGAGGCTGGACCGGCCTCTGTGTGGACCTGGTGCTTCCCCCACTTCCCTGCTCTGTAATTGGACATTTCCTTTGGCTCCTGAAGCTTGTGTCGTTTTTCTGAGCCATACGTGTTGGGTGATACACGCCCGTGATCCGTTTGACACATTACTGCATAATTTTGCCTTTGGTGCCGTGTAGGACTTGTCACATACGTTAGGGGGTAATTTCCCCATGACGCTGCTTTTGACAGCTTGGGAAGAGCTGCCTGGAGCTGGGAAGGGCTTCAAGGTGACACAGGTCCAAGAGAAGTCCCTGTGTGTGGCTCTTCGGGAGCAAGAAAGAAGAAAGAGGCTGAGAGTCTGTCCTTGCAAACACAGTAGAAAACTTCTTCCCAACCATTTCTTTTTACCCGGACCATGTGCCATGTCCTGAGAGCTGCTGTACAACAGGAATCCCAGGGAAGCAGAGGCACGGGGGCAAGCACCGACCTCCAGGTTGTAGTTACACCCCTTATCTGCTTGGAAATGGTTTTTGCTTCCAGGTGATGAGGCCGTTGAGCAGGGACCCTTCTGCCTCCCTCATTGGGGATGTACTTGGTGCTCCTTGTAGGGCTTCTATCTCCTCATGCTGTAAATCCCAGGTGACCTTGAGATTTGGGCAGGAACATTGCAAGACAGCAGGGAAATTACTAAAAAAACACCCCTATGTGACAATAGAATTGGGGGTGATAATGTAGGATTATAAACATACCTGAGTGATTCAGTGTCGAACAGAACCCAATCCAGCTCTGTTAGGGTAATGTTATTGAAAGGATGCCTCACAACTGAGAAATAAAACAGCTGCAATCGTTTTTGGAGCAGGGCACACTTGGGCGGGCTGCAAATATTTGTATTTGTCTACCTAGAGCCCTGCTTCTGTTTCGGTTACGTGGCTCTTTGCTGCCTCTCCCTAGTGCTGTTCCTGTGTCTTGCTGCTGCGTCCTGCCGGAGAGCTCTGCTGCAGAGCAAGGTGCCCAGCAGCTGGAGCAGGTGAAGCTGGTTTGTTGTGTGCACATTGCTTTTAAAAGGATCTGGAGGAGCCTTGTGCTCTGGAAATGAAGGACTTGCTGCTGCGGCTGCTGCTCGTTGGCTTTGGAGCTTCCTGAGGGTCACTCCTAACCAGCAGCTTGGCAGCCAGTGGAGAGAAAGGGCTCTCAGATGCTCCTCTAAAAGGAGAAGAACTGGAGGCTCTTGGCCATCAGCAAGCAGGGAGCCAGCCTGCCTTGACTTGTGCTCCTGAGGTGTCTGCAGGGATTACTGGATGTTCCAAATGCATGAGTCAAACGGGGAAAGGAAAGTTATGTATTTGGACCTACGAGCTCTGCTTTCTTCATGTGACTTCCTTTCAGGTCCCTGGCTGTGGGTGGGAATGCCTCCAAGCAGCACCTACTCAGTGGTACTTCATCTTCTACGCTCCCCACCATCTTTTGGGGTGAAGCGTTCTCCAAAGGGGAAGGAGCAAGGAAACAAAGCTGTTTGATGCAGGAGTGTTGCTTAACCCCACAGGGACAGATTCTTTTTTGGGGGGTTGGCAAGGGCAATCGGAAGGAGCTCCCCATCTCAGAGCAGACCCAGACCAGGGAGGTTCTGCTTTGCCCACCAGCCTCTTCTGGACACCTCGTGAGTCTACATGGAGAGAAGTTAAGATGGGAACTTCCTTGCATCCATTCTCATTCATTTGGAGAAGGTTGGAAAAAAAAGTAAGCAAATCCACAGCTGGGGAGAAGAGAACCTCCCATTCCTGCTGGGATTTGTGCTACTCCAGTAGGGGAGCACTGGGTTAAGTCTGTGCAATGAACTCGATTCTGGTCCAGGCAGCTGGACCACGTGGCCTTGGTTGTGCCAGTAGATCCCACCATGCCTTATTCGGATACAAACATGGATTATACTGCCCAAGGGGGATGGAGGAGCCCCTCCTGGCTCCATTAATGCTTCTCATGCAACAAGAGGAGCGGAGCTGAGGGGTTAAGTGCAACCCTCCATAAACACCCATTTGCATTGAAGTAAATGCAGAGTCAGAGCTTGAGGGACCACATTTTGGCAGGTTCTAACCTCACGTGGGGTGTTTCTTGCCTGGTAGTTCCTGTCCCTGAACCTTTGTCACGAGGTGAAATGGTCCTGTGTGATGCACAGCTGGAAACACCTCCTCCCCTCCCAGATTTCTCCTGCTGCCTGCTCCGTCCTGCAGCATCATGCACTGCGCTGTGCAGTCAATCTCCCCTCCATCTGACAGACAGATACAAAACAGAAAGTGATTTATTATTCTGTCCTGTTATGCCTGTTTTCATAGAAACTAATTATTCCGCATTGTTGTGTTAGATACTTTAAGAAAGATTACATTTTCTTACTTTTGGCTGATAAAAAAAAAAATTAAATCCATCAGTTTTCCTAAACACATTAGCGTAAAGGCAGAATTTCTGGTTCTAATTATTAATCAGTCGGATTTGAGGACACAGAGTATTTGACTTAAGCTCAATATATGCACGAACAATGTCCCAATATCACGTTTTGTATTGAAACAATTTTTTCACTTTATTAAAGCCTGGCGGAGAGGAGCCCAGGCGGCGGCTCGAGCTCAAGGTCGCCGGAGCTTAGTGCAGCCTCAGCGGTGTAACAAAGCTTAAACGTTATCTGCAACTTTACAGGCACCAGAGGCATCTTCTTCCCTCCCCTCCGAGCCCCTCGTGGTGCCGGCGTGGTGGAGGGATGAGATAAGGGAGCTGGAGCTCTCCGCCATGCCTGGAGCCGGGAATTCCACGGGAGAGACCAAGGAGCTGGGGCAGAGCTAAGGTGGGACTTGGGAATCTTAATGCCGAATTTCCTGGTGATTATGTTTGCGTTTAGTTCTGCCCTGGGTTACACTGGAGCACCCAACTGTGCTGAAGAGCAGGGGAGCACAGGTCTAAATATTGCCCAGACATCCCTGTGTGCAAAGTTATTTGGGGAACTCTGCTGAAAATGCCCCCGGTGAGGGGGCATCCAGCTCACCCGCTCCGTGCTTCTGGATCCTCCCGTCCTTCAGCATTCAGGACTCTGACTAGGCTTGTAAGTAGAAGGAACTGCAGGAGAGAGAGTTGATTGTATCTCTTATTTGCCTTCCTTTCCACAGGCTCCTGGTTTTGACTAATTGTTCTTTTGAAAAAGAATAAATCAGCTTGGGGAACATGCGAACTGGAAACCAAGATCTCAATGCAGGCAAGTTGTGTGTGTGGCTCCTGCGCCCTTCTTTGAAAATCCTTTTCTTCCTAACAGTTCTCTGGGGCAGGTGTGATTTTATCTGAAGAAACCAGTCCTAATCCTTAGGTTAATAATCACCTGGTCTCCTTTGGCTCTGCAAAGTCCGTGACCTTCGTGACTTGGAAAGTCTTCCTGCACCTTGCTCATAGGAGGAAGGGGAACCACTGCCCGCTCTGCAGCACTGCAAGGTTGGATGAAGGCTCCTTGAGGACCTATTATATCAAACGTGACTTTGTGTCATATTTACAGTGTGTCAACACTCCTTGGGCTTGTCCCACTCTCCATCAGGAGCCTGTCCCATAGGACTAAGCCCCTGGTGACAGTTTTGCTGAATGGCAGCCAGGACACAGGCACTGCTCAGTGCTGACAACACTTGTTGCCTGCATCTCCCCATGCCTCCCATGCGAGTTCTGCTGCTCTCCTGCACCAGGACAGGGTTGAGGAGGTCAGATGCTCTGCCTGGTGTGCAGACAGAGCTGACATAAATATAATTTGTTCCCTTTTCCCCTTATTCCATGGGAGGCAGCCTAATCTGTGCAGTTGAAAAAAAGAAAAATGCAATTGAGCCTTCACCTGACCGCAACGCAGCGTGTCCAAGAGATAGTGTTTCCCACTTTGTCAGCTCTGTTGTAAAACACTTATCAATGGCATGTTTGTGCTGCACTTAGATTACAGTGCCCTAATGGATGGCAGGGGCACTAGGAGACCTGAATTTTAACTCCACCTCTGCTGCGTGGCCTTGTGAGGACCCTCGTGGGGCTGTTTCCCTTCCATTCTCCAGCTTTTAGGTCCTTGGGGCTTTCTGGAGAAAGGCCCTGGCTTCTCAGGGGTGCAAAGTCCTGCATGGTGGGACTATCTGGGTACCTGCCACTGCTTTGCTAGAGCCCACTTCAATATCTGGGCTTACCTGGGGGGTCTGATGTGCCCAAGTCAGGTCCAAAATCAAGCTGCACCCTTGAGTCTGTGTGTAAAGAACTGGAGGGAGGGCACAGAGGTGAATTCAAAGCTGGAGAGGGAGCCTTTCCTCCACGAGCTTTATTCCTGTTTTCCCTGACAAAGATAAAAGAGCCGTCAGAAGTGTCCAGGAAACGTTTCTGCAGCACTCACCTCTCTGCCTATCTTCTCCCTTTCTTGTCATCTACAGGTTCCAGCCTTCTATACATGGACTCGTCGCTCTCGTGCTTTGCATTGCCACTTGAGACCTTCAGGAGAAGTGTGGGCTGGTAGTGGGCTCTGCTTGGGGTGCTCCTGAGGACGAAACCCACCAGTGCTCGCAAAGAAAGCAAGGTAGGAGGCAGGTCTTGCCAACTTGCAGCTCTTCCCCAGCTCCCTGTCCTTCTGGCTTGTGAATATTGGGCTGGGGAGAGTTTTGAGCCACCCAAACCCAATGCAGGCAGGTACCCAGTGCCCCCTCACAAGCCACCTCGAGGCTGAAGAACAGGAGGAAGGATGAACTCACCGCCCAGTTAGCACCAGTCAAGGGCATCTTTACCATATATTTGTGTTCTCTACAGTATATTTGTGTTCTCTTCCATAACAGCCTCCCCAGGCCTTGCTGATCCCGAGGAAAAAAAAAAAAAAAGAGCTAGCTCTAAAAACAAAAACAAAAACCAACACCCAGCAGACATCACAGGACTGGGATCAAGAGATAACGGCAGAGAATTCCGCTCCTGCATGCAGGTTAATTAAATGACACAGATAACCTTGCGCCTGCCCAGGGAAAGTGTGTTTTCTTTCAGAAATCATATCAATCATTTAATTATCCCGCTTCTCACGCAGCCATTATCTAGAGCTAAAGGCTGCCTGACTATTTCTTCATTTATTTATTTTATTAGTTCCCTTTTTTTTTAATTTAACATCTGGGTTATCACCCAGTCAAAGATTCTCCTGTAGCTCTCTATGTTGGCACTTGGAGCCCACATCTGACCCCTAAGCTTCTCCCTCCTATGTTCCCACGTAGTGTTTCTCATCACAGCTCGTGCTAACGAGCCCTGGGTGGCGGCGGCAGCAACTTAATTGGTATTTGTCACGCACGGACAAGGGGGATGCTCAAAGTCACAGGAGAGGTCGGTGCTGGAGGAAGGATTCGCTCCCGGTTTGTGTCTCACCTGCCTGGATTAGGGAAACCAAAATGACAGGGAAACCAAAAGGCAGATGTCAGGCTCCGAGTGCCCTTATCTAAGAATGAAAAGGTTTAATTTGGATCTCAAATCAAAGGGAGAAAATAAAAATTGCTTATCTCCTCTGGTGCTAATGCTGCAGGAGCCTCGGTACGGGTGTATGGCACCTGTGTGATGGATGAGATGGTTTCTGCTCTTGGGCTTGTTGGGAAGAGCACGGATGGCAGCAACCGTGCGGGACAGGCCTGGAAACGGGAGAGGGCTCAGGAAAACCATCCGAGCATCCTTGGATCCCCAAGGATCCTGCTTGGGCCAGGTGGGTTTCCCAGTGTCCCACAGGCTCTTTGGTCCTCATGCACCAGGGCAGCGATGCTGGTGGGAGCCCAAGGAGCAGCTCAGAGCAACGGAGAGAACTTCCCATGAATTAGGAGGAAATTCCTATTGGCTGTGCCTGCGATTCGGGCCGTGCCAGCCTGGGTCCCTCGCCAGCTGTTTCTCCCGCACGGAGCGCTCGCCTTGCTCTTGTTGCCTTGCATCCTCCACGACTCAATTCTATTGCGATTTTTTTTCTTAACCAGAGAGCTGCCAGCTGGTGTTGTTGATCACACCCCCAGCAGCAGGCACAAAGGCCAGCGCACACTTTACACAACACTCCTTCTCTTCCCCCTTCTGTTTTAGCAGCAATAAAAACGTTGCTGTTTTATAGGAGCAGCTGGGAGAGCTGCTCATTGCCACCCTTTCATTAAGGTGCTTTGGCAGAGTCCCCTCCAGGCAGCTCTTCGTGCCCTGGGCCTGTGGCTGGGCCCACAGGGCTTGGCCACCACCAAACCCTGCTCCACATGCCGGGCATTCCAACTGCAGGAATTTGTAACCCGGACCTGCCCATGATGGAAAAACATCTCATATCAGCTGTGCTCTCCCTTCCTTCCACCTCCTGGATGATCCCACTGTTTTCCTCTTCTTCCCAACTGCTACAAATGTTCTACCAAGTTCCCTTCTTCCCATCACTGGCCATCCATGACACCAGATGAGCCCAAGTCATTGACTCTTCCTCTCCCGCTGAGAGGGAGACATCCTCTCCATCCCCTTCCCGTTCCCGTTATATCTATATCAGTCGGGACACATGCTGGAGAGCGGGTAGTGCATTTCTTATCCCCACCAGTGCAGGCTGAGCATTCCCATATTTGTTGTGGATGTTCCTTCTCGTGGGTGTAAATCGGACGCAATGTATTTAGGTGCTGCTGAGGCTGTATCTGCATTTGCTCACGTTTTAATAATGTCTGTAATAGGGGTGGCAGTGAGAAGACGTGGATGAGGGACAACCTCCATCAGAGGCGTCTTTGGAGAGGCCATACAGGGCCTTGCACCACCGGGGAGGTGAAACAGCTCCACGTCCGCTCGTGCTTCCAAAAAGTGCTGGAAAATCCCCACCCTGGACAATTCTGGGCCTCTCCATCTCCTCTCCCGCTTACCAACGCACAGAACTTGTCATCCCTCCACGTGCAGAGAGCCGAACCGCAGGTAGGGTCACAGCAGGAGGGAAGGCTGGGAGTTGGAGCCATTCAAGCTGCCACCAGCTCCGTCAGTGCCTTGGGATCACTGATCCCAGTGGCACCAAAATCCCCCTCGGCCTCCCATCCTTCAGCCAGGATACCATGTTTTCCAGCTTCCTGGCATGTCGGAGTGCAAGGAGCAGAGCGGGCCTTGCAGGGATTATAGAAGTATCTTAGAAGGATCTATAGGATCTAGAAGGATCTCTAGAAGTTTTTCTGCTGCTGGGTAAGTCAAAAACAACACACGCCCTTTGTGCTCCCCTCTTTCTTTCTATTCCAATGGGTTACTGCCGGTGAGTGCTGTAATAGTTAAGGATCTGTCAGCAATTCCAATACACGGAAGAGCAATCGCACCTTTAAGCAGACTTTTCTACAGCAGGGACGGGCTGGAGACTATCAAAGTTAAATAGATTCTTAAAATCCTGGCTGTTAGGGCTGGGAAATCTCTCAGCACTAATAGCGCGTGACTTGCAGCGAGGAAACCATCAGGGTAAGTGGTTTGCTGGCGAGCAGCTCCTCAGGGCCAGGTGTCCTTTGGGGTAATGGGTGTTGCTTTTAGAGGTGGTGGCTCCATGGCACCCCCAGTGAGGGGGACAGCCCTATGGCACTGGTGGCTTTGGCTCTCCCTGCACTTGGGGCATCCATCTCCGTCCTTCCCGAGTGATTTATGGAGCGCTCCCTCACATGAGACATAGGGCAGTTAGCATGGAAAGTGCTTCTAAGGAGGGAAACCATCTGCTTTTCATTGCTCCTCAGCCACTTCCAAGGTGGGATCTGTGATTTTTTTGAGACTCATTTGATGAGACCTTGCAGGAGGATCCGATACACAGAGCTCTGTTTTCCCTCTGAGTGTCTGTAACAAAATACAAAGGCAAATCCAAGCAGCTGCTTGAGTTTAGGTCGTGTTACAGTTGGCTAGAAGTGGGTCTTGGTAAATAGGCTGCAGCATCTCATGCTGGGCTGATGGAGAAGCAGAGTGTCCCCTTTCTGGTTTGAGAGGATGGGAAGATCAGGTTCCAGAACCTCATTTTTATCACACAAAAGGAAGAAAAAGATTGTTGCAAGAGACTTCAGAAAGATTAGTAAAAGATTCCCCGCTAAAGTGCTAGGACCGCAATTCAACCCGAGCTGACTTAGTGGAAGAGCCAAGGGACAGGATGGTGCCAAGCAGCTCAAGAGCAGAAGCCTCTCGGCCGTCTTGGGGAGGTGCAGCAGGAAATTAAACAGCCTTGTGGAAAGCGAGGAATTCATCTCTTTCCTGCCTTTCCCGCCAAAAAAAAAATGCTTTATTTCTGGCTTTTTACTTGACATCCTACTGCTTTTCCTTTCCTGCAGGTGAACGTCCTCCAACACAACCACCATGAGCAGGGAAAGAAAGAGCTCGAGAAGGAGCGACGTGGAACAAAGTGCATTCACGTCAGGACACGCTCATCCCTCCTGCCTTTCTGCAGCAGCACCGAGATACCCCATCAGTGCGGGGCAACCTCTGTGTTTTAGGTAGGTCTCAATGCACAAGGGTGAAGTTGAGAGTCTCCTCAAGTGGACACGTCTTTCTGGGCGAGCAGAGACCTTTTCCTCTTTTCATACCCATCCAGTGTGAAGTTGAGAGTCTCCTCAAGTGGACACATCTTTCTAGGTGAGCAGAGAGCTTTTCCTCTTTCCATACACCTCCAAAATCCCAAGGTGACGTGCTGCTGGGAACAGGTATTCGGTGCTCCTCGAGCGGGATGGCAATTCCGCAGAGCGGGAGAGCCGCGATGAGGAAGCCAGGACTGCTCGGCTCGCAGGAATCCTGCCATTGTCTTTGATTGCATGGTATTAACTGTAAATTATACCCTGGCGGGGACCGCATGTAAAAATAAAATAAAAAAAAATTGTCAGAAGACAGAGAAAATATTGATTCTGGTAGCAGTGGAAACTACGGCTTGGTTAAATTAGAGCCTTTAAAAATAATAACAAACGAACATTTGTGAGGCTGAAATAGGAACTGGGAAAAGAGACTGCTGATTTTCCCTTCCCTTGGGCTCGTATGAATCTCAGGTAGCTTTGCTGCTGCCAAGGAAATATCCCTGGTTTAGGTAGGAATCAACCTGGAGGTGCCAGGGAGGAGACATGGGGCGTGGACAACAGTGTTGTGCTTTAGATGCTTGTGAATTTGAAGCCTATTTAATTGAAACACAAAATATAATTACAAAAAAAGAAGCAGTTGCCATTTGAGATGGCTGCTGAGCTCACTTGGATGCCTGATGCTGTTTCTACCTGCCCTTGACACGAATTTCCAGGTCTCAGCTTGCTCGGCTTTGGGACACCATGGCCGTCAGCTGCCGTGTAGTTGAGCTGCTAAATGGGAATTGTAACTGGAAAAGTGGAAAAGAGCCTTGCATGTTGGACAGCAACAGGAATTTAGTGGCTTTGGGCTAGTGCTTCATCCCCTCCTTTAGCCTGATACTTGATAATCCGGGATCTGCTCCCGCATCTCTGCCCCTTTTGGGAGCTCAGCACATGACAGAGCTAAAAGGTCATCTTATCCTTCCTCTCCCAAAGCTTCTGTTCTTGGAATTCACTGAGATTCCCATAATCCTGGATCTCCAATCAAATCAGTCTTTCCCCTCTTCCAAAGCTGGGATGGAAGCAGTTTTCTATCCGTACCAGCTGGACTCCGCAAAAATGATTCCAAGTCTCCATGGGCAGTTCTGGCAGGAGGGCCCTTCCCTGCCCCATTACAAAGCTCACATAACCTGTTTTATTCCCTATCCACCTCTTCTTACCCTCTTGTTGCTGATATTTTAGGGAAGGGTCTTTCAAGAAGGCTTCTGGCGCGGTATTCCAGGGATTTTAAAGGATTTATAAGACATTCTGCTGGTGATTGATGACAGACCAGATCCATCTGTGTCCTCTCATTGTAAATAAAATAGATTTATTGATTGGTGGGGAGAAGCAGGCCAGAGATGTTGTCCGTTCTGTTTTGGTGGTGTTCCCTCCTTTCCGAGCTTATCCCTCACTGGAAATGGTTGCACATTTCTGGAAGGCAGGCAGGCTCCTCCTTTGGACACTTATCCATCTCCTCCAAGGAAATCCAGAGGATCCCTGGAGAGGAGGAGAAGCAAAACCACAGGATTCACCAGGAGCGGATCCAAGGCCAAGCCAGCTCTGGGTCTCCCTCCTTGTCCTGGGAATGGACAACACTTGTTACCTGGAGCTTTATCCCAATCACCTCCTACCCCTTCACCTTTCTGTCCGTAGGCAATTGCCTGAAAAACTTGTGCTAAAAGAACTGGGAAGCAGAGCAGAGGAATTACAGTGGGTGGTGAGAATGAAAGGAGCAGAAGCAGCGAGCGCCACCCGCTCTCACCAAGCGCTTCTTTTATTTCCTACGTTTACAGAAAACAGCTCCCACTTTATGGCTTTTGTTCAATCAGAAAGAAAATGAGCTATAAAAGCAGAGAGAGGAAGGAGTTAACCCATTTCCAATTCAGTGCGTTACAATTTGCTTTGGTAATAATAATAAAAAGAAAGGAACAATACAGGGAAGCATAATTTTTAAAATGAAGACTACTAAATCAATAGGCGCTACATGACTAATCATTTTCTGTTTTCTTAGAGGAGGAAGGTGGAGGTGTGATCAGAAATCGAAAGCAGAGGTCCCGGCTTCTCTGCCCTTCTGACAAGTTTCTGCTTTTCTGTAATCTCCCCGAAAGAGGATTTTCACACAGGCATGAGCTAATGCTGGTAAATGGCCCTGGAGTCGCCGCTCACAAGCATCACTTCATTACATGGAAAAATAATGAAATCCATGTGAGGTGAGATGGATTTGTTCCCCAAAGACCCTAATTTGTGGGCAAGCGAGTGTATCAGGGTGAGACCCAGAGGCCTGAGGTGGCTTCAGCACTTGCACAGTCTTCAGCTGTGGTGGGACCTGCTGCTTAACACGTGTTTGACTCGAAGCAGGTAAGCAGACCACAGACACTGTAAGCAAGGCAGGTGCTTCAGTGCTTCTGCATTCCAGGGGGAATTTGGAAAATCCTAGGTGTACAAATAGGGCTTCAAGTAGTGAGAAAAAGTGAGCAAAGAGTCTCTGTGGATGTTAAATATCCCAGAGTCTCACTGCATCGGCCGAGGGCTGGCAGGAGACACCAAGCAATGAGATCTCAGCGCGTGGCGCTGTTCCTCAAATTACTTGGAAGATTTCAACCTAGATTTTGTGACATCTGCCCAGAGCCTTCACAGCCCTTTGGCATTTAATTGCCCCTTTGCTCTTCTCGGGCTTGATAATGGAGGTCTTTGATACTGCAGCTTCTTAGAAGAGGAGGAGAGTGTGCTGGGTAGTGATTGCAGTGTTTTTCTCCACAGTCTCTTGTGTGTTAAAGACCTTGCATGGCTCTCCTGGACGTGCAGCCCAGCTCAAAGGGCAGCACATGCCCAACAAGCTGTGGCTTGAAACCTTTAATAGCCCTGCCCTTCCCATTGTGCATTCCTGGAAGTGTATTCCAGGATGGATTCACTCGCAGACCTTCCTGCTTTGTTCCGAATTCAGGTTCGAGTCCTTCTGGGTTCAAGTTTGAGGGAATGGATCCGCTGCCCTGGCGAGGCTCCTGGAACAGAAGGTACCTAATGCACTTGCTGGAGCTAAAGCCTTGCATTGAGCTTAGCCTTTCCTGGAGAATTGTCCATCCAGCAGCCTGATGGGTGCACAGGAGGCTTTCATTGGAGACCTGTCTTCATGGTCTCTTCTCCATATGGGCATCTTGAAGACCCTTGTCCAAGCAGCTCCGTGTTGGTGGGACCCACAGAGGATGAACAGCAGTGAGAGCTGATGATAAATAACATGCAGGACTTGCCCTGTACACCCTCATACACAAAGTGATGTCCAGTCTTTGTCCTTCTTATCCAGACAGCAAGAATGAGGCAGGAACTTCAGCTTCCTAAGGGAGCAGGAACCATCTCCCCCTGCATGCATGCGACTCCAGAGCATGATGGTGTTACCAGCTCCTGTCTGCTGCCGTTCACCATCCTCTCATTTTCTCAGTAGTTTTTCAAAGCCCCATACTGGAAAACACCCCAGAAAAGACACAGGTTCCAGCTTATTTTAAGAGGTCTGGTTTTAGTCCAGTTTGCAGCGTGGTTGCACAGCTGATCTAGGATGAAGTGTGGAGTGTTCTCAGCCACCATCTGAAAGGTCCTGGGCAGTGGAAAAGAAAACCCCAACTTCACTGCAATGAAATTCCTTTCGCAAAGGAGTCTCCTTTAATATAGAAGTGTTTGTGGAAGATTAGTACTTATTAACTAATGACCTTTGATTGTGTTTACTCCCACAGCTGCTTCGCTCAGGTGTTTGTCACATAGAAGCAGAAATAAGTCTTGGTGACACAGTTGTTCATGGCTCAGTCTGCAGAGTTTTGCAATTTCTTGGCAACCAAGTGACGGATTATGATTTTCTTTAAAAATCTTCTCTTTTGAAAGGCCTTTCAAGCCAGGACTCTGGGGTAATTAGAAAAATAATAACCTTGCAATACCCTCTTGATCTGGTTTTAATGAAGTGAAGGACGGGGAGGCTGCTTTGTCCGCAGTCAAACAGTGAGGAAGTGGCAAAGCTGAGAATAAACCCCACGAGTCCAAGTTTCTCCTCCTCAGGCCTAACAAGCAGTCTCAGCTTGCACTGGGGCATGAGGAGTTTAAAGGCTTTTATTGCTCTTTTTTACACAGGGCTGGAAAATCAAGCACAGAATGAGGAACGTCTTGCCTTGCAGATACTGGACCAGATGCATGGTCAACTTGTTTGCCTCGGTCCTTGGTGAGTTTTCTCTGACTCCTGAGCATTACAACCATTCACACACGTTACCTTTAAGACAGTCATGTGAGAAGCATCATCTCCGTTTTGCAGATAGAGAAGTAGGTGCAGAGTAGATTAAGTTCCTTGCAGAGAAGGAATCTCTGATTCATACCCTAGGTTTACTGAAAACTTCTTTTTTTACCAAAGTTTCTTTTCCATTAGACTGTGTGGATTCCAAAGTGGAGAATATTCCTTCCTGGTGAGACATGAGAACCTGGCTGGAGTGTCCAGACAGATGCATCAACAGCTTCCAGCATCTTAGCTCTGAATTTAAATAAATGAATAGATCTAGAATTATAGTAGAAACTTAAGAAATGACAGAAGCTTCTGATCTGAAAGCAGCCCTTTGGGAGGTGATGTTGCCCTTGAAAAGGCCACACTGTGCTGCCCATATAGCTGTGCATCAGAATACCTCAGAAAAGAGTGTCAGAGAAAAAAATTGCACCAGCAGGCCTAAATTTCCAGGGAAGCTTGTGCGATTAGCATGAAGAAAGGCAAAAAGTTGCACTCAACTGGGTGTCCAACCACTTAACTGTCTTGGTCTTAACTGCAAGGATTTGCTTTTAGAAGGGGAGAGGGAGTGGTATTCCCTAGCTCAGGAAAGACAGCATTGGATCTTCTTTCCTCCCCTTCATTTCTAAATCCTCTGAACCTCGTTTTCTTTTTTCATTGCTGGGCTGTAACCGTAAGCTGCTGGAATTCAATCCAATTTGCTCGATTCCTGTCACAAAGGCTGATAGACCAAATACCCTTTTCTCAGTAGAGGTGGCAGCAGGATGAAGTCTCACCTTCATAACTCGAGCTGGAATTGCTTGGGTAATGTCTCTGCAAACTCGCCTCGCCTTGCTGCAACCCATCTTCTCCTTGTCCTGAAGGAGTCACCTTCAGCAAGAACCCACCCTGCAGGGTCCTTTTGGAGTGACAGCCCTGGTCCAGCCATCATCTGGGAAGGCTGAAATCAGGAGCTCTGATTTCATAACAAAATGCTGGGATATTTTGAAAACTCACATGCTATTCCAGCAGACTGTTGCTCCTGTGATGGACCCGTCTTCCCTGTCATTCACAGAATGTGTAATGTAAATTTAATGGAAATATCTGTATACTGGGAACTGAACTGATACTGTCTGTTCTTTACATACTGGCTTTTGGTTCAGGAAACAGGGATCAACATTTGCAAAGTTGTGCTGGATTTGTGGTTGTTTTGTGCCAAATAGTGCAAGACTTCATGCCATTCCCATCTCTTCCATCTCTGGAGGATGGGGAGCCGCATGCTAATTGATTCCTTGATGAGCACTAATTACTCATGGGAAGGGGAGTGTTACCTCCAGCAGGGCGAGACATATTTATTTTCTTTATTTTCTTCGACTGTATCATGAGTCCTGAGAAGATGGGGCCAACCATTGTGCCAGGTGCCTGCTGAGATGCATGGAAGCCCGTATGGAATTTGGGAGCATCCCTATGGCATCCATCACCTCCTCTTCCATCCCCGCTATTCCTGCTTCAAGGAATGAACCCACATTCACGATCCCCACAACCAGGCTGTCCTCACTCAAACCCACGTCCATAGACTGCACAGAGCAGCAGCTCCAAGGAGCTCATGACCTTGTGCCAAAGTTTCCCCTCTAAACAGCAAGTGACAAAAACACCCTTGTACAAAGAGAAACAAAAAAGAGACCATGAAATTTTCTGAGCTTTTTGTCCTTACGAGTGTTTCCATGGCATTCCAGATAGCCTTTCTTATATGAAAATACTTCCAGAAATAATACAAAACTGCTTGACAAATATTTTAACGCACTGGGAATGTGTTCAGGAAACAAAAATATTTGATAATAAGCTCACGTCGGTTTTTTGACTTGTTGAATACGTAGCATTCAACAGATAAAAGCACTGATGGGCTTTCAAAGCGAAGACAATAGAAAACTATTGGCAAAAATGTCATGGGATGAAACGGGTCTGTTTCGAGCCATACGAGAAATTAAAGTGAATTGAAATGTCATATTCAGAAGAGCTTCCTTTTTTTCTTTTTTTTTTCCAGCTATATTGGTTGCTCTTTTAGAAGATATCAGCTCTCCCACCTAGGCTTTGCAGAGCGGCCATCCTGGCTTTCCTGGGGCTGGGCTTTGCTCCCGCTGCTCGCCTTCCATCTCGGGATGCTGGGGATGCTCCGGCGGAGCCAGACACTATTGGGGTAAATATGAAGTGAACATGAAATGAAATGAAGCTGCTGTTCAGCTCTGAGCCGTGTGCAGGGCCTGCACGTCCCCCTTGCGGCGTGGGGGGCCTTTAACAACACTGACATTTTGCCTGACCCTTGGAGGAAAACTTGGTTGCTAACCAGATTCTCTCCCGAGATGCTAATTCCTGTTTAATTTTCTCCCTTTTATTACTAATCATATCACTGCAAAGCGTAGTTTACAGCAGTATAAATAGGATCCGTTGCTGGAGGGAATTGTGCGGCTTCTGTCAATTTTTCAGCACCCAAATGTGAAACAGAAGCAATTAAACTCCGCGGGAAAAAAAAAGTAACAGTGTGGAACACATCAGAAATCGGGTCATGAATTCACACAGATGGGAAAGCCGGGAAGCAGTGGGAAAGCAGGATTTTGATTGACTCACCGTCAACAGCAAATGAGCCATTGGCAGTTTACTGTCAATTCCTTGCCTTTTAATCTGCAAGCTCCCGAGGTGATGGCACCCTCCCCGACCCAGTGCTTGGGGATGGAGGAGGAGGAGGGAGCGGAGGGAATGGGCCAGCACCCCAGGGGAGGCAAAAGCCCCATTTTAGCCTCTTCCAAAGGTTCCGTGTGGAGCAATATCCAGGGAATATGGTCCCGAGTACTAATATGCTACCCCAAGGGGAGCAGGAGGTCTCTGTGGGTTGAATCAAGAGCACTGTAGTAGCACCCAGGGGCCTTGGCCAGAGCCAAACCCACTTCAGGGACTGCTCTGCAACTATAATTAAGGTTAATTCTTGCTCCAAAGAGCCTCTAAAGCCAAGGGGAACGAGGGAGCATCAGGGTGTCTACACTGAACATGGGAACGGGGATGGAAGCCCAGGGCTTCAGAAGGACTTAGGGATGTGCGAGGGGCAGCCGGTGACTGCTCCTCTGCCCTTACACAGGACCTAGTGTGGAGGTGAGAGGAAGGCGGACGTGATGATGATGATGATGATGATGATGATGCCCAATCACTGCTCTCCTAAAGCAGCCCCCTCTTCTGCGCTGGCATTTCAAGATCCAGCCAAAAAGCAGTGAGTAAAACCCCTCAGTGACTGTTTGATGTGCCCAAGGCCTGACCTAAGTTCAGCTGGGTCTGAAGGGTTCTCATTCCTCACGGAATAGCGTGACACTTTGCATGATTTTTCTCCCTTTAGCATGCAGATGCTCGGTATATCTTTTATTTTCAAGCAGCAGCACGGCACTTCTGCGAATGAAACAATCAGTTAGAAACGTAACCTTGCAGCAAAGCTTCAAGGGGGAGTTATATATGCTAGCAAATTTTCCCTGTTTATTCATTCTAGACATACTTAGGGGCTAATTCTCCTCTTGCTCTGATTTTATATCAATTATTCACCATTGATTGAGTGGAGTTAATTTAAATTTACAGCAGGGTAAGTGAAGAAAAGCGGCTCATAATCAGGAGCAAGTTGATTCTGCCACCTTTACTCCCCATGAATAGTACCTCACTCGCTGAATAATCGTATCGATCCCTCTTGGGGTTTCTCCCAGGATAGGCTAGGATGTGATCTGTGTGAGGATGGCAATAGACTTCTCCTACTTTTCCAATCAGTTACTTCAGGGGGCCTGGGAGGGCACAAAATTCTCTGGGAGCACCCAGGACTTGTGGAGAAAAATGCCGTGGTGCTACCGGACGGGCTGCAAAACCATGGGAAGGTTGTATTGTGATTTGTGCCCTTGGGTCAACGTTAACACAAAGAATTTAGGCTTAATCTGAGTCTTTAATGGCATTTGCTACCTTGCCACTTGGAGGATGTGAGAGGGAGGACCTAAGAAAGGAGCAAAATGCTGCAACAGGAGCTGCTTGATCGGACGCTGCTGGAACCTGTGAGAAACAACCACCCCTTCCAACATTGCTGCTTTTCTTGAGCTTTTCTTGTGCTTCTGAAGACACTTGATTCCATCTTTCCATCTATTCCACCCACTCGCTGGATAGTGAATCATATTAGACCAGGGCCATATTTTAATATCTTTTTCACTAAGAAGCCAAGTTCACTATTGCAGTCCTTGTGCTGCACCAAGGGGTTTGCTAAGCCAGGACTAGCCATGGTAGGTTTGACTTAGCCACAACAAATTAACAGAGACTCAGCTTGCTAAATACAGAACATGCTTTTAAAAAAATATTTCAGCGTTTTTTAAGCCTAAAACAGTCATTTGTAAGACTGGCAAAGGGAAACTCAGGATTTCTTAGTTGTAGCCCAGCTACAAGCTCAATATTCCCATTTAGCCCAACTGCTAAATGAAAGCTCAGACACTAAAAATAACATGAATTTGAAAATAGTGTGTTTTACTATTCTCTGACCAAACCCAATAGAATCTTGTTATCATTCAGAAGACAGAAGCTATAAAATAATTAGCTCTGTATTTATTAATATTTCAAGAAGGATAATGTCTTGGAGACAGGCACTCAATAGGGCCAAATTACATTAAGTTTTCAGGCAAGCAAAGGAGAGCCTGAGTTAGCAAGCCCTTCTGCAGGCTTATCTGTTGTGATCAGGGTGTATCAATGTATGGATACGATCCGTGCCTCTGGAGAGGGATGCACATTCCTGCTGCTGAGCCTTCCAATGTGTCCCTTTTTTGGGGCACATATATGTCCAAACACCTCGTTATGTTTTGGCATGGTCTCCCATGGAGGAAGGCACAAATCTGGAAGTGCAGAAATTTTCTATATCAAACTTCTGGGCTCCCCAAGCCTAAAACAAGTATTCGGTGTGTGTAGATAGGATGGGGACATATAGATGCATACAGGTCTGTGTAGTTTGTGGTGGGAAAGCTAAGGAAATGTCAGGAAATTCCTCCTTCCATTCGGACTGTTCTCTTGGAGTGAATATGCACTGGAAGCTGGGGACCTGCAGGAAAACCAGATATTCCTGGCCCTGCTCCTGATCTTTTCCATGATTTATTTGACCTTCTTCTGCTTCACTTGAACTGCCACTCATTGTCTTATCTGCTTAGTCTGTAAACCTTGCAGAACAGCGATTATTCCTAGCCCACGGGGTCCTTGATCTTATTTGGAATCTCTAGATGTTTCTGTGATACTAATAATAGTGAAGGAGACAGAAAACCTGTTTTAAAAACATGATGGTAAACATAGTTGAGAGGGAAAACCTGTGGAAACTGGGAGAAACGGGATAACTTGAGGATGGATTTTTGTATGCTGGAAATTAAAAGATTTCTAATCGTGAGAGGAGAGCTGGGAATAGCCAAGTAACAGAAACAAACAACCCAACTATATTTAAGGAGGAACTTATTAAATTGATCTGGTTGTGGGCAGTCACGGGATTCCATCGGTGTCCTGTGGTCTTGTGTCCTACATACACGAGGAGAGGACACAAAGCCAGGGAATAGCATAAGGGCATCCAGAGTTATTCCCTGCTCCGTATTATTGGGTTCTGCCTTAGCTGGGAAGCGAGCAAATGGTCTGAAATGGTACGTAAAGCCAGCATGATAAATTCTGCAGAGGAAAGCAGATTGACAAAGACAAAGCGACTTCCCAAGCAAAGAAAAACTGTGCCTCACTAATCAACTAAATTGCAGTTTTGCAGCCTGCAAGAAGGGAGGCAGAGGAAAAGCAGGTAGCAGAATTTACTCGCCTGCTGAAAAGGAAGGCGCAGAAAGTGGAGGGGTCAGCATAAAATGCATTATTAATTTCTCCCATAGAGATTCCCAGAAGCAACGGGCTGCTGGGCTGCTTAATACCATGTGTTGAACAGCGAGCTGGGTGATCAGCACAGAGCCCGAACGCGCAGAAAGTGGCTCAGTCGTGAAGGCCATTGAAGACAAAGAGGGACATTAAAGATATCGAAGCAAAGAAATGCCTGAGCAGCCCAACAGCAGCTGGAATTGAGCGGAGCAGCTGCTTCCAGGTAGCGGATGCTGGAGGGAGGGATTAAGCTGCTCTTACATATTCCTGTGCACAACACAGGTTATTTCCGTATTCTTCCCACTCGGGTCCTTCATCCAGGTCCAAAGGCCCCCGGCCTCTCATCGTCGCCTTCCTTGGAGCATTTGAAGTCTCCCTTTGGGAGTCTCCCTTGGGGTCTCCCTTTTGCTAACAGAAAACACAAAGGCTTCGGAGCTGATGAACACTTCTCAACAACATGTTTTCCCGGCAGACAATGTGGTTGCAGCTAAACTGAAATTTGCAGTGAGAAATTGTCACTTCTGACAAAAGGAAAAAATAAAAAGGCTGGGAGAAACACAACAAAATATTTATTTCGGGGCTGGCGTTGCCATTGTATTGTTTCGCAGTGTTGATTCAAAATTAAAAATGCCAGAGCTGAATGGCACGTTAGATCATTCTGTTTTGATATCAAATGTCTGCATTTTCGCATTTATACTTCTCCCCAGAATTTTAACTTTCTGCCCAAGTTTGAGATAAGAATTATTTTGAACCTCTCTGTGGGAGGAAAATACCAACCATAGGAGGAGAAGCTGAAGGTAGGAGAGCTGGGGCAGTCTCAGTTTTATATCTAGTTTTATATGCCATAAATTAACTCTGTGCATTCGGGCAAACCACTTCACTTTTTAAGATCCCCCTCCCCAGTCATCTGAGTGGTTTTCTTCTGCTGCAATTGATGGAGAAGCATTGGCTGGATCCCCAGTAATGCTCTGGAAAATCCTCCAATCCTATTTGCAAATTGGGAATAGCAGCACTTGCCTGGCTCGCATGAGAGGGCTGTGAGTCTTAATTAATTGGTGCTTATGAAGTTCTCTCTGATTCTTGACAGGTGCTATAGAAGCAGAATATGATATTTACTGAAATGAATTATTTAGGTGTCTTCGATACAAGTGCTGAGCAAACCCAGCTGCTCCAAGGAGGAATTTTTGGGGCAGAAGAGGGAACTTCTAGGTGCTATCTGCCAGGTACCAGCTCTCTTCTTGGGATGTTTTTTCACACCTCTTCTGCACCCTCTTCACCCTCTTTTGAGGGTTTTCTCACCCTCTTTTTCCCACCTAAATATAAAGAAACACTTTTCACTAAGCTCAGCATTGGCAGTGACGATGAGGAGGGCTGCTGCCATTGATGGAGCTCTGCAAGGACCTTCCTCAGCAAGGAGGAGCAAGGAGGAGCAGGGAGCTTCCTCCTCCAGCCAAAGAATCAACCTCCATCCATTTCTTCTGTTCTTCCCCACTATGTGGCCCTGCTGACATCCAACACATAGAGGTGGAGTAGTAGAAGTTGTCTGATGGAGATAGGGAACCTTGCAATTAAAGCAGATATGATAGAGGCTGTATCCAAGGCTTAAGAGATTTAAGACACAGAGCATAAGAATATGGATAGAAACAGTCCAATGGTAAGAAGATGGACTGTAATTCTCTATCCTGTAGCACTCTAGGTTCCTGTTCTCTCCAGTTCAGGGCCCTTGTACCAGTAACTCGTGCTGAGACCAGGCGAGTTCTCCAGGCTCCGTGTGAGGAATGAGGCTCCCTTCAGTCCACACTTACACTCAGGTGCCAGCCACTCCTATGCAATTCAGTGGGAATTAGAAGAGATTCTTCCTTTTCAGAAGTCTTTGGGTTCTTTTTCCTTATGCCTTTCCTCCTCAATCTCATCAGCCTCTTGCTCCATGCTGGAGCTTTTGCATGGATTTTGTCCTTCGTGGCACAACCCTGTTGTATTGCACGGCCCTGCATTGAGCTACGACACCAAATGCCACCTCTCCCAGCCTGTCTCTGCCTCCTGCAGCTGAAAACTCAGCTCTTCCACATGCCCAACCTTGAAGGCTGCTGTTTGTCAGGGACATTTTTGTCTGCCTGCTCTTTAACCTCCGCTTATAGTTCTGTCTGATCCTCCCCGGCTGCAGACTTAGTCTGAGCTTCCATCCTGCCCCGCAGCCTCTACTTCGACCTTGGGCTTTAGCTTCTTTGTATGAGAAACATTATGCCAGAGCTTTAGTGCTCGCCCCTGTTATCTAGGCACAAATCTAAAAGCACAGGCACATATAAATTAAAGCACTAGTCTTCCTGTTTCATTTTACTCTGCTTCTCTTTCCATTCCTCCCATTTCTTGCCTTCATATCAGGGATTAAGGTTGTATAAAAAATCACAGTAGTTACCGACTAATGTTATTTGACTAGTCTCCAGCACAGAAAGCAGCACCCTCTGATTTGAGTGGATACCAGGCAATTGCATCTCCAATAGTGTTGCAAATGAGTTAGGAAAGAGCATGTGTAAAACTCTGATTTATTTTCTCCAGCCCACCATTGACTTTGGTGGGTTTTGGACCTGCTCTTCTGGTCTCTTGGCTGACACAGCAGCCACCTCTGCTAACAGCAGCACTTTGGTCACTGCTGGTGCTGCATGAAGGATGGTGGGGTTGTCTGATGTGCCTGGTTTTATTAGCAGAGTCCATAGCTGGTGGCAGCCACTGACTCTAATGAATGTGTGTTAGAAGAGAGAGAAAAGGACGGAAAAGGGAGAATTGTTCCTACCAGCAGTGCAGTCCAGAGTCCCGTGGCAGGTACCAGGCCGTGAGAAGAGCAGTGCAAGAGAAAGAGCATGAAAACAAGGGAAGAAGGACAGGAACAGCAGCATGAGAAGAAGAAGGGGAAGATGCTGCCATAGATGTTTAGGAAAGTGCTGGCCCAAGAGCTTCAGTGAAAGGTGGCAGCACTGAGGACTATGAACCTGCAGCACCACTGAGGCACCTACGGCCCTCACAGCGTGGTGGGTGCTCTGCTTCGGACTTGTCACCTCATCTATAATCCATCCTTTCTGCTTTTTCTGGCCAGATCATCCCCACGTAACGAGGGCAAGGTGCAGCCTTCCAGGGAACCTTACGTCTGTGGCAGCTCCTGCCTTCCCATGGGGGCTTCATCCTGCCATGCAGCAGAAAGGGGATGTTGTCCCACTCCGGAATACATCCATATATCCCAGGTTTATCCAGGTCCTGTAGCCAGGGGTTATCTGCCCTTGTAAAACACCATGAACCTGCTCTTTGGGGCTGCCACGTTGTTAATCATCACTGCCACTACAACAGGACCTGTTAAAGCTCTTCATTTTCTTCCTTATGTTTCAACTGTTTCATCCTTTTGTTGGTGTTTGCAGGGAAAAAGTCCCTGTTGTACATCACATGGAGATAAGGGATGGTAAAGATTTATCACGGGGCTTTTCAAAAGAAACTAAGGGGATTAGGTAGTTAAATACCCTTGAATTGCGGGGGCTTAGGCGCTTTCACAAGCTCAAGACAAAGCCACTGGTGGATTCACCAGAGAATCGTATTTAATATGATTCATTCTGGTTTGCTGCCTGTTCGGAGTCTACCAACCCCTCACATTGGGCTCTGTGTCCTCGCTCCGTGTCCTTCCATACCCCTGTGTACATCTTATTCCTAGGTGTATTTATCTCCTTGTGCTTGATGTAGTATCCTATTGGAGTCGGCTAGAAATATTAGTCTACAAGTGGCACCTGATTCGCGCCGAGCGCTTCCTTTGCCTGGTTACATCTTTGTTTCCCCATCGAGAAGCCTCCGATGGTCTCTGTGTGCAGGAGAGGAAGGAAAGCAAACCCCGTAAACAGGCCTGGTAATTAGATCTGATGCTTGGGCTCTGGAGAGGAAATTGGGAGATAAATTAAAAGTTGGTCCCACTGCAAGGTTCCCCAATGGATATCGATCAGGCGCAGATGAACTAGAAACAATCCAAGGAGAATTTATTAATTAGGAGCTGACAACCAATTGCTTCTTCCTCACTCCGGCTGGTGCTTGGAGTTTTGCTTGGAGGCAGCAGCTGCATTTCTTTACGTGGGCTCCTTTGTCTACATCCGAGGGGCAGCG
>JAUBOD010000087.1:1078296-1091193 GCA_032353885.1 Nothura maculosa | reverse complement strand
CCCTGGCTCTGCAGGGCTCCCTTCCTCATCCTCTCCTGCCAAAGGGTTTATTTAACCTTGAAGTTCTCTTATCAGCCACATCACTCTGCTGTAGCTGCAAGGGCTAAAAATTGTTTTCCCTTCTCCATGCACATTCCTTGCTCAAAAGGCTGAAGCACCTTTTGTGGAGCCACAAACATTGCTCGAGCGGGCTCCCGCACCCAAAGTATTCCAGGCTTTCCCCAAGTATCCCAAGTTTTCCCCTTCCAAGGGCCACCCAGTCCCTCAGTCCTGACCCACTGGCACTGCGGTCCTGTGCTGTGTCTTATCATTTGAGATCCCCTCTGAGGCTCTAGGCTGAACACAAAGAGAGATGAGAACTTTGATGAGTTTCTTGAATCTGGATTTCATTTTTCAATTCATTTTGCAAGTGAGTTCTTGAGCACTTATGGTTTTGGTGTCCCTTGTCACCGAGTTTGACATGGTCTCTAGGAAAGCAGGTTTAATTATGAGAAGGTCTTTTCATGCTTCAACATCAGCAGGAGGGGCCTCTGTCTTCCTGCCTGCCCCAAGACAAGTTTATTATACTCGTGAGCTACAAATGAACTTAATTATTATTAGATAGCATTAAGATAATAGCTAATACAAGATACATACCACGGTGGAGCTGGAAACACCAAGCTCTCCCATGAAGGGTATGTGGTGGAAAACATGTAGAGGTAGAGTTGAGAAAATAATAATTTATTGGTTTTGTTGGCTTCGCTGAAAAACCTGGTGGAAAGAGAATGGTAGGGCTCAGGTTAGGATTTGATTCTAGTTCAACTGGAATTTTGAATTTAGGGGTATTTTTGATAAGATTTCATGTTATTTAGCCATCTCTCATGTCTCAACCCACAGAGGTTAGTGAGGGGAACTGATCCTGCCTGTCACTTCTGGTGTTGTTTTGCTAACAACTTCTGTTAGCTCTTCAATACAGGCAGTAGGGGTGGTGGCGTGCAGTGCCAGGCCAAGGAAATGGATTTCATGTTATAAAATAGACCAGGAACTTCATCTGCATGGAAATCTAACCGCATCCTTTGACATCACTTTAAGCAAGTGAAGCAAATTGCAGCCAAAGCAGATGCATGTAGTTGTATACATTCAGAAATCACAAACACCTTTCCATTTTAATCCAAACATTGCCAAGTGTTTATTAATCGTCCTGCATCACTATGGCTCATAGTACATGAAGGATTCAATGTCTGGCCTCCCGCTTTCAGCCCCAGCCTGTGCCAGCCTGCCCAGTGACCTGCCCAAACTCTTTCAGGGCACACGGGGAGTCACAGACTCATGGTTTTGCCCAAAACCAGGAGTTTTCATGGGGTTCTTCACACGCTGGATAACACAGAGTACGAGTTTAATGCTGTTTCACGCAGAGTGGCTGCACCCCCGAGGAACGTGGCTCGCAGAAGGTCATGCAGACAGAATCAAAGGCAGATCTCAACTCACAGACCCAGTCGGTTGTGGCACAGCTGCCCTTCACTGACAGCAACATGAGTCAGAAAGCGCCTGTGCATATGGTTCCTAAAATAACTGGTAATCAGCAAAATTCACGGGCCCTTTACTCAATCTCCTATGAAAAAAACACAAACTCTCTTTAGGCCAAATTCTGCTTTTTTTCCCCCCCCATTATGCAAGCACTGCTCCATTGGTGCTAATGGGTTTGTTTGGGTTTAACAGACAACAGGAGGAGCCTTTCATTGGTGTCAGGATATGGCCAATTACTGTTATTTAGTTACAGGCAGTTTGGTGTGGTGCAAGCCCTAATGGGAAGCAAAGCTTTCCTTGTTCAGCTTAGATCTAATCAAAGCAACAAACCAGTGTTTGAAAGAGAAATGAGGAGGGAAACAATTTCAAGCTGGTGGTGTAGGGTGAGAGTGTTTGGATGTGTCTTTATGGTGCTACCCAAAGTCAGGCTGTGAACCTCCTCATAATCCCACCGATGTGCTGAGCTTGGCCATGGTCAGCCAGGAGCTTCCAACGCTACTGGGGATCCCTGTCCTCCTCAAATACTTGGAATTCGGGTGTTTCCATCTTCCTCCCACTCAGCCTTCGCTTATAGTGAAGCTAAGGGTTTTGATTGAAAAGCACACTCATATGACTATGCAAACCAGGTTATATATAATAAAAAGTTAGAAAATTGGATGGCTTTCAAACACTTTTTTTTACAGTTCATGAGGACTTTCTCCACATATGGAGAGTCAGTCTCTAGGAAAGCAAATCAACGATATGACTTGGATCTCCAGGGTGCCCAAGGCAGAGGCCACGTGTCATCAGCCGAGCCTGTCTTGGGCCAGCCCTTTGACCTGTGCAGGCCGTTGATTTGAGAAGTTGCTGCTTCAGTCTTTGTTCTGCTGGCCCTCCTTGACCTCTACATTTAATCTGGGAGTTGTTCAGGAGGGAAGGCCACAGGGGAAGTCGTCCTTCTCGCCAGCTCTGAGCAAATTGCTCCTGCTCCAGCACTTTACCTGTGCTGCCTCTTCACTCTGAGCATTGCATCTGTCCCTTAGCTTCTTGTTGCTGCTCTCATGGTGTCATTAGCGACTTAAGGCTCATGCTGAGGGCACCAGGCATCCAAGCAGCAGCCCATGTATAAGCTGGGATGCCCTAGTTCAGTCCCTGACCTCAGGAAAGAGCCAGCTTCAGGGAGATCAACTTATTGGTAGGTCCTTGACTTCTTTTTCCAGAGTGATGGCTCCCTGGCCTTTCACAGCATTTGGTTTTGACTTGTTAATAGGAGACTTGATTGTTTAGGGTTTTTTTGATTGCATTGTTCATAGTTAGCTGCTTTATCTTTAGGAAAAGTGACAGAGAAAATGCTGAAGGAAAGAGCCTTTGTGATGTGTGTAGTTCAAATTCTTTATTTTCTTGCTTTAAATAAATGCTCTGGGCTTGGAACAACCTTCTAATGTGCTTCTAATGAGCTTTTCCCAGCACATGGTCAGCTCGAGTGCATAGTCCTTATGTGCTTATGGTTGACCACGGCAGCTCCAGGTGATGCTGTTTGTCATGAGCACAACTAAACTCCAGAAGTATCTGGTTTGTACCTTCCAGCACAGATGGAAACTGGGGGACAGAGATTATTCCTCCCAGCCACCCTCAGCGAAGGGGACTCCTTGGTGCATCCTGTCCCAGCGGGGCCTGCAGGGTCCTGCTGCAGCAGCTCTGCGACACTCGTCCCCACCATCCCCTAGGCCACCTTTCAAACTGTCCCCTGCTGTTTTCTCCTCTGCTGCTCCTCACGTGTGAGAGGACATTCCCATGGGCAGCCTCGCCATCCTCCTCCTCTCTTCCAGCCTTGCAGCTCTGCATTATCATGATGCTTGCAAGAGATGCCGACGGGCCCGAGCGTGATGTGGCACTGACACCATGGCCGGCCTTGCTGCCCAATATTTATCTCATTACTGTCTGTCACTGTCGAGCTTTGGTCTTTTGTCTCTAGCCTGCTACACAGTCCTTGGGGCAGGGAGGGCTGTGTTAGTCGGCAAGCAGAGAGCATGGCGATGCCCATGGTTAATGCTGCTTTCTGTCGTACCTGATGCTGAAGGACATCAAGTTGTACGTGCTTAGCACAGTGACCTATTAGCTGGTCCACCTGAGTAATAAAAATCATGAAAGAGCTATGAAAAAATCAAAGGAGCTAGCACTGGAGTACTTCAAACTGCATGCTCATCAGCCCAAGGAGCATGGATACGGGCAGCAGGGAAGGGGTTAATCCAGTCTTTTTTCTTTTTTCTTTTTTCCCCCTGCACTCCCTGCCGGGTGGATGAAAATGAATCACATTTCATTCTGCTCTCAGTCAGCCGAGATTGCTCTATAATTTTGTTTTTAGTCATTCGTGACTGAGACCTTCTCTGGCAAATTTAGTCACCGAATGTTTTTACTGTTTAGCCCCAGTCGTTTGAAATCTCGGGGGAGAGTGGGTTTCGTATTGCGACAGCTGAGAGATGAGCAAGGGGAAAGCTGATGGATGTTGATAGTTCGGGCTGATGATATTCAGTATCGTCTCCATATCCCACATAGCTGGGCAGCGATACTCACTTCATCTATTCATGATCATATACGAAGAATCTGAGTCTTCAACATCATAAGAGCTTGTGACCTTAAAGGGACACAGTCAAGTACTTTGGGGGCCAAAATTTAACCTGCTCTAGAAATTGCTGTCTGCAGGGAGAGATAAATAATAACACCTGCATCCACTGCCATTTGCTGCCACCTCCACGCACTGCACACAGGTTACCAGTGGGATGATTTTCATGAGCGCTGGGGCAGGTGGAAGGAGCCTTGGCCCGGTTTGCAGAAGGAGAAATGGAGCTACAAAGAGATTAAGCCATTTGCTGCACACAGTGACCGGGACAAAATTACATGTAGGGTTGAAGGCTTCTGCTCCTCTACTGAATAGGCATTAGCTCTTGAAAGAGAATTTCAGAGAACTTGAGGAAGAATGAGATCGTTTCCTATAATGTAGAAGCTCCTTTAGCCACTCATGTTTTAGGCCCTGCCAGCCATGCAAGACTCTTCCTCCTGTTTCCAGTGTTTAGTGGCCTTAACAGTGGTCCTGGTGCATGAGGGAGCTAAATTAAACTAAGATCAGGTAGTATTTCTGCCTTATTCAGAGAAAAATGAGTGGGCAGAGACTCAGGGGAAGGGGCATGCAGCACGTAGGGGGTATCAATGCGAGGGCGGACATTTTGTCCCCCCAGTTCCAAGGGGAAGGCTCAAGCGCCATGTCGCTCGGCGCCATCAGGAGATCAGCAGGGACACAGAGGGCTGGGGCGTCTCTGAGCCGGGCCTGGAGCTACCCCGCGGCGGCCGTGGTTGGAAGGGGGCCGGCTGCTGACAATAGGGGCTGATGGGGACGGTGTCTCTAATGGCTGGCTGGGGGACGTTAGGGCCGGCGGCCATTATTGTCATTGTTAAGTCCTGGGAATATAAAAATGCAGGGAGGAAAAAAAAAATAAAGAAAATTGCCTTTTTATGTGGCGGAGAGTGTAAAGTTGAGCTGCCTGTTGCCATGGCTACAATATTCCGTTTGCCGTCTTTAGTTATTTAAGACCAGGGCCTGGGCTTGCTGAGTCAGTGAACTCGGTGGAAACATGTCCCCAGCCGCAGCTTGTGTTGAAGGAAGCCAGAGCAGCTTGGTAGGAATGGAGATCTCCTTCCCAGCCCTTTCTTTAGAGACCATGTCCCCTATGTCCTCCTGTGCCTGTGGTAGAAACCTGGGCTTCTCCAGTATGGCTCTCAGATCCCAGCATGCGGGATCGGGATCCTTGGAAGACCCCCATCTTCCTCACTGAATCTATGCAGTCAAATGAGACCACAGTGAGTGCCATGAAGATGCAACAGACTCTTTTTTCCCTCACATTTCCAGTGTTTCCCAGTGTGGTCCACCACCAAGGAGCATCGTGTGATGGGAAACACATAGTTTTACACCTGCCTCGATTCCATTCCTCTGTTTCTTCACTCATTAAGGAAGAATCAGTAGGATTTAATGATCCTTAGAGACAGAAACAATAAAATAAAGCATAAAATCAAATTCTCCAGGGCAGAGATAGTCCAGTGGGTACCTCACAGCTGTATGGGCTGCCCCAGCTCCACCACCCAAACTGTCTGCTATTCTGCACGGGCAGCAATGATGCTATAGATCAGAAATGATGTGGAGAACCCCATATACCTTATAGCAACAGAGCTGATTCCACCGCCTCAAAATGTGAGGTGAAGATGTTTGGCTGTGATTTTCTGTGCTACGCCTGCCTCCTGAGGTGTATCTATTCATCTGTCTGGGTCTGTCAACACACTTTCTACCAAACAAACACCGTAACTTGCTACTTCCCGTGCTGTTGCCATGTCCCCGAGCTCTGTTGTGCCACCGCAAATTTGTCTCTGAATGTTTGTCCCCCAAATGGGTCTCGCAGGGTGACCCTAGGGATAGTCCAGCTCTTCCCTACATCTGAATGTTGCCCGTTTCGGTGCCATTCTGACGTCCAATGCACGTTGCCTTTTGCCTCCAGAAAAATGACGGTCACACGGCTTCTTTGAGAGATCTGCTGCTTGCGTGTGATGGTCGCTGGCTTTTCTTCCTCATCGGAGAGAGGGGAGGCAGAGCCCTTCCCAGATCAGCCTGAGAGCTTCTGCTGCCCCCGAGTGAGATGAGATAAACATGCCCCGTAGTGAGACGGAGACAGGGGGGTTTTATCAGGGTGGAACATGAACCGAATGAAAGCGTTGGGATTTCGCTTCAAAAGCCAGATGCCATTAGCAGCCCCCTTTGTGTTCGCTTGCATTGGGTGGGCTGTGTTTTATTCATGTCCTGAGCAAGCGAGAGGGAATGGCTGCCTGCACAGGGCGAGTAAACAGATGAGGGAGGCTGCGCTGGAGGGAAATTAAGGTATTTGAAGGGGAAAGCGGGGGGTTCTGGGGAAAAATAACACACTCGGATGACCATACAGGCCTGGTCTCCTTAGGGACAGCTGCCCTAGTGTCCTCAAAGACTCTGGAAGAGGAGGAGGGACAGGGCTCTCCAACAGTTGGGCCACATCCTATTCAACCCCCACCAACACTCCAGTTTCCTCCCTAGGTGACCTCCCAACCACGATGCCCTTAACATACTTTAGGTCTCCAATTCTCCTCCTTGGTGACAACAAGAGCCACAAACCAACTTTCCAGTTGGGAACTGATGTCTTCTTATACAAGTGGAAAGACCTAAGATCCCATTTCCCAAAGAGGAGACTGAAATTGCATGCAGCGAATCTCTCACCCCATAAGAGAGCAGAGGGCTGCTCGCACTTCCCTCACCCATGACACTGCTCTGCAGGGTCTTCCCAGCAGTTTATATAACCCTTTCCTTGACTGCATCCTGCTCGCTCAGAATCCTTCTGTACGAATAAAAGTGCTAGGGAATGGGGAAGGGATGAGTTCCCCATTCATTAAATCAGAACAAACTGTAGTGAGAAATGCTGGGTTTTTTTTTCTTAGGATGGATGATGCAATTGAGTTTCTGTTTATAAATTAGGGGGTTTTTTTTGTTGCCTGCTTCTGCTTTTGTGTGTGAATCATACAAGTCACAAACTGAGAAATATTATCTTTTGTTAGATCCATACCTGGCCATTGGTTAGACCTAACACAGACAAGAATATATATTATTACCCCAAACACAAACAATTCCCTATTCCTATTGACTTAATACCCTGTATTAGTACATGCCAGCACTTCTACACAGGAATTTTATACTATTTAATAATATTTGTACTATATGGCTAGATGTTTTTTCTTTCCCCTCATGTCTTGCTCCCCAGCTTCCTTTTCTTTCCTCTCCCTTCTTCCTTCTCTCCTTCCCTTTCCCCAAGCTGTCAGTACTAATGAACACCTAAACACCTGTATCTAACCCCTCACGACACCTTCAGCATCTGAACGCCCAGCTAATGGCTTATGGGAGCCTTCCATTGATTGGGTTAATAGAGAATAAAATTACCTCTTAAATGTATTTTAAATTTGATTTTAAAATTATACTCATTGTCATTAACCCTTTGATCATTCCTGGCTTGGTGTGGGCAGCCATTGTCTTGGTGCTTGCTAGCTAGCCTTTAAGAGAGGGATTTAATAAAAAAATGTTATGTGATTTATGCAGCATTTGTGCGGATGCACATGGTGGTCTGAACTCTTTTCAAGATCTCTGCTTGGAGCTGTGCTGTGAGGATATCCCATCTTTGCTCTGCTACTTGTGGCTGATGAGCACAGGATAAATACAGAATTATTCTGGCCACCGAAACAACCTGTCAAAATCCAATCCAAATGGCAAGGAAGTCTGCAACACAGGCAAGAGTTTTACATCTCTGTGAGATCAACCTGCTCTACCCAGCCTCGTTTGTCACTGTCCCCATCCCTGGTGTTTAACAGCTTGGCACAGTGGTAGACACTCCCAATACTGTGATTTCTTACATGAAACATAAGTCTTTCCATCCCAAAGACTCCAAAAGGGCTTTCCCCATCTGTGTGGCTACAGACATTACTCATGGTCTATACAGTAGGTATTTGAAAGCACTATCTGGAAGTATAAAGAAGGGAACTGTACCGGTTCCCTTTGGAGTTGTTGCATGTGTGCGAGGGATATTTCATAGTGGTGGAAGGCAGTTCTCAAAGAGGAGTTTGGCTGGGGCAAAGAGGATCAATACCCAGCGTGACACAGGCTCTTTAGGGGCTGCAATAACGAAGGAAATCAGCATCTTCCTCTCTCTTAAAGGAGGCATCACCAGAGCATGACTCAGGCCTCTCAAGGCACCGGCTCCCTCTGCTTCCTCCTCAGATTTCTCTTCCAGGGCCCATCAAGGCCTCGTGGCTAATTAGCTGCTGAGATTTGACAAGATCACAACATAAAGCGACAGGGCTGCGATTTCTGCCTCAGTTTTCGATTATTATTTATCTGAGCACGACAGCTGCTCCGGTAGATTGTAATTGTTCACTTGTTCAGGGTCATTTTTCAAGTGGGCATTTTAGCTAATATCCCATCATGGCCCCAGATATGCAGCCTGCATCTCTTAACAGATTTAGATGTGCGTGGTAGTTACCTGTGATAGCTCCAGCTCTTGGACTCCTCTCATCACAATGTCTTTCCTTAGCTCAGTCCAGACTGTTCTACCACAATCACTGCGACGTTCATTCCCTCATTCTCAGGCCTGGCTTCCCTCAGTTGATACAGACGCTTTTCTTCTCTGTCCCAAACTCCCCAAAAAGCATGACCTGGAAGCAGGCTTGAGCCTTTCCTCCTCAGATGCTCATCTTAGAGCCTCAGACATTCCCTGCTGCTTCTGCAAGAAGGAGAGAGATCTAGAAGTGTGGCATGGATGGCAATAGAAGCACTGAGGAACACACCATTAGGATCCTGTTTTGGGCTCTGTGCCTCTTGATTTTCTCCTGCATGTCATCCACGCTCTTCTTATCCCTTGCTGGCAGTGATGGGGCTATGAATCACATGTTAATTTTAGAAACACTGCTTGGAAATTCTGCTAGATATAGAGAAGGGTGAGCAAAAGGCCTTCCCTCTTACCAGACATCAGGACAGATTGTTGGCATCTCATGGATACAGGTTGCGTCTTTCCTGGTGTAAGGCTCTGGAGGACCCTTGATGAAGCCATCATAGAGCAGAGAGCTGCCTGGGGCCAGCAGTGGGTGATGAGGTACATGAGGGTCTCCAGGACCAGGCAGAGCATTGATATTCCATCCAGCAGGACACTCATGATGAGTGTGGCTGCTCAAGGGTTAATTTCAGCCCCACTCCATGTTGTTTACAGGGAATCTTGCAGCTCAACAGGAAAGGAATTAAATTCTTCTCTATTGTACCCACAGGCTGAGGGAAAAACGTGAACTGGAGTGGGAACTAACGGGAAGCCACGGGTCACCCTGGCAGCAACGAGATGGCACCGTTTCCATATTTACAAGCTTGGGGTTCCTCCAGCACGGAAGAGTCGCCCTGGAGTGAGTTGCTGCAAGTGTTTCCTCATCCCTCTACAAGTGAAGCTGCCTGGGGAATTATTGCCTTCCCGCAACTTGTCTTTTTGCCTAGATTTTTCATTATCGTTTTTCATTTTTTTTCCCCAAAGTACCTTACTTTGCCAAGTACAGCTAAATAAATGTCAGCGCTTTCCATTAGAAGCACCAAGAAATTTGGCAAAATAGCTATTTTCCTAAAAAAGAAAACAACAAAAAAAGCCACCTCCAAAATGGGTTTCTGTCCCCAAAATGTCAGTGGAAATATTTCAACCAGTTCCATTTGTACTGGCAGAAATAAAGCCAAGATGCCAATATACATCTTCATGCAAATGACAACTTGCAGTCCTGTGATAACCAAGACTCCAGACATTCTTGTGCAGGGAAAAGGAGGGGGAGAAAACAAATGGCCGGTGTTTTTGTGCATGGTGGGTTGACAAAAACAAGAGCCCAAACAGAAAAGACCTTGCAAGCCAGTCCAGATGGGAGCTTTCATCTTCCTCCAAACAGAAAAGAGTTTGCATATCAACTGTGGAACAGAGGTCCGCTTTCCGTGCCAATACCAAAGCAATCCTGCATGCCAATGCAGAGGGGAATTTACAGGTCAATACGAGAGAGCTTTGCTATGAATCACACTGCATAAAGAAAAGGTGTTCCTAGTGGCCAAAAAGCAAGCTTTTTCCCCCAAAATTTGCCCAGAGGAGAGCTTGTTTGCCAATAGAAAAGAACTTGTCTTTAGAAAACCCTATACCTGCTGCCTTAGGGGAAAAAGAGTGACAGTCTTTCAAATCTAGACCAATTAGTAAGGTGAAAAAAAAAAAAGAAGGGTCCTGTGATAATTAAAAATTAAACCCAACAAGACAACAGTATAAAAAATGGAGGAAATGAATGAAAACAATTAGCAGAGATGAAAAAAAACGGGGATGGGAATGATATAAATTGAACCTATTATAAGGCACTAATGACATTCGAAAACCTAATTTTTACATTGTCAAACCATTTTGATTAAGTGTTAAACGCTGCTCTTGTGAACTTGGCATATATTGTGCAAGAGCGGTAATTTCTGCCTTTATCTTCCTCTGGCTTTCTCTGAAAAAGGTGCTTGTGTGCTGAAAGAGGCAGCTCGTGCTCCTCTTTCTTTAGTGCTAGGGAGTTATCAGCCTCCCTTCCCTTCCTTTGTAAGTGCCAGGAAGCCCCAGCCCTGATAAGGGCTATTTTCCTGTTTGCAGGGAGAGGAACCCGGGTAGGATTGGGGCGATGAGGAGAGGGAGGTGAGAAATGATGAACACTGGTGAAAAAGGTGCAAAACAGACTGTTTTTATAGCCAGGAAACTTTTCTCTCCTCTCTCATTTTTTTTTTTTTTTTGGGAAATGGAATAAGCAAAATAATTGAAAGCGAGAAAATTGACTTTTTATTGCCTTTTAAGTGCTTAACATGAAGTTTCATCTAGAAAAATTATTGTTATTTTTATCTGTAGCGGCGTCGCTCGAGCTTCTCCTCCGAGAAGATATTTCTTGAGTGGAGGGCGCCAGCTGCAAGGAGCCGCGCCGGGAATGACAATGGCCTGTGCAAATGCTCCGGAGCAGCCAGCCCTGCCCGGGGAAGCCTTTGTGCAACCAGGAGGTGAGGGAGCCCAGCACCTGGCTGGAGAAGGTCCATCCGACCAGCTGGGAGGGGTTGGAGTTGCAGGATATAAAGCCTGCCCCAGGAGGCCAAGTGTGGTTATCCATATGGGATTTTAGGCCAGGTGTAATCTGTCTTCTCACCTTTAATGAGGAGGGTCACTCCCAATAACCACAGGCTGAGTTTTCTGGGCTTTGGAAGAGTCACCTCTGTTATATCAGCTTTAGAGGACGGGCTCTGTAGAGATGCTGGTTGTTTTATTTCAGAATATGGGGTTGGTTTCCACCCTACAAATAGTCCCTAGTCAAGATGCAGCTCAGGTAGGTTCATGCAGGGCCTTGCTGCTCCAGAATGGGTCACACAGGTGAGACTGGAGGAAGGCCAATGGGAAATTAGAGTTTTCAAACAGAAAAGTCCAAAACAAATTTTCCTTGAAAACTAAGAAAGGAAAGAGGAATGCGCTCCATAAGTAGGAAGGAGAATGTGGCACTTGAGGCTGTTCCTGGCTCCTGTGTCCTCCTGAGCTTTATCCACAGAAAAAAAAGTGACGGGGTGGAAGCGATAGATCGGGCAAGATCAGGACTCAGATCCACATAGAACAGATAAGTAGCAGCACAGCAACTAGGACAGCGACATGCAGGTATCATGACCAAGGGCAACGACTATGTGAGAGGTGATAACACAGAAAATAAACCGGGCTCAAGCGGGTGGTGCAGCTAGAAACCCTGGTGCAGGGAGAATCTCTCCGCTTTGGCAAAGCACAAAGCCTCTTTACAGAAACATTGCATCCCTCGGGACAAAAGATTCGATCGCATCTCGGTTGGTGCCAACCTGACATAGAAGAAAAATTATACATTACAAAATGCTAAAAGACAGCTAAAGGGAAAGAGTCAGAATAAATCAGAAATAAAAAATAAATCAGAATCACAATAGAGGAAAAGGACGGGAAGTTAGAGCGAAAATATAGAACTTTTGGAAGGTAAAGCTTTTGGAAAGAAACAAATATGGAGGGAGGAAGGAGGAGAATGAAAAGCCAGGACGTGAGACCAGGCCGTGTGGCTGGTGTCCTTTATATCAATTTTTTACTGCCCCTTTTTGGCTGCCCTAGCAGTCGTACATAAAGCGCAGCGTTTATTACAGGGGTGGTGTCACACACTGCAAACCCATTTTGTGTGACTGCAACCACAGGGGGATCACGTGTTGAACTGGCCCCCATTGCAGTTGACAGCCCCAATGAATTCAGAAAGGTGGAGAAGAACACAGGTGCCAGAAGGTATTTGCCATGTGCGTGTCCTTCTCTCATCCATTTGCAAGGGAAAGAAAGCAAATCCCCTCTGTGCTACCGGCAAGCACATTTTTATTGTAAGCTTTGCCAAATCTGGTGCTAAGGCTTAAGCTCTTGGGTCATGCAATTATGTGAGTCTCTGCTGCTATTTTTTAAAATGCCACTTTCTACCCTGTTTGCCTGTGGAGGAAGACTTGGAAGTGCCAGGCACATGTACAGGTTCAAACCCAGCTAATTGTGGACAATTTAATGTCTTGCTGCTGAGATCCTTGATTTTGAATTGCCACAGCCCAGGCAATGGGTGCAGTGGCCTTGCAACCAGAGCCAGGGCTAATGTAGAGTTCTTACCATGTGTCCCCCCTTTACTTCAAGGTTTCCTACTACCCCTCATAATATCTCAACCAACAGAGTGTTGAAAAATACGTACATCTTGATGTAGGTTGTGCAGACTTGACCAGACTGCTCTGTGCTGCTTCTGCTCAAGGGG
>JAUBOD010000087.1:1055267-1078196 GCA_032353885.1 Nothura maculosa | reverse complement strand
TGTTGAAAAATACGTACATCTTGATGTAGGTTGTGCAGACTTGACCAGACTGCTCTGTGCTGCTTCTGCTCAAGGGGAGTCTCCTGGGATAAAGATCATACAGGAAAAAAGTCCCTTCATTTGGTGACTCTCTGACTTTCTTGTAACTTCTCTGTCCTTAAGCTCCTCTGTGTTGTCCCACAGTCAAGTGACACTTGTGAAGTTCATCTTTCAGTTAAAAATGGAACTCGGTTTCTAACACCCCTGTGCACAAAATCTTGTAAATCTCAGATCTCCTTTTTTCCAAGAAGTGAGAAATAAGGGTGGCGTGGCTTTAAAAGAAAAGCCTTTCACATTTTTGGTGCCTGATTAATGAGACTTGAAGGCCTGAGTCTGCTGTTACTAAGTGGGTTAGAACCAGAATCTCAGATTATTAAAGATGGAAATTGGAAACTAATTAGGAGTTCATGTTTGCTTTATATATTTTTTTTTAATTCTTACGTTCCACTCAGCTGCTCTTAGTGATACCAACCTATTTAATTTCCTTTCCTCCTGCCTGTCATTTCTACTCTCTGTTTCTCATATTGGGAAATATGAGCTGCTGGGATCAGGACATATTTGGCAGGGGGGAAGTCCTATCTCAACAGCCAGCGATTTGCAATCTTCATTTAAATAAAACAAAGAGGATATTATGATGTATTTTTGCTGGCGGCCCCAAATTTGTGCAGTTTATACTCCTGCAGGGATAATGGCACCTGGTCAGACACCAGCTGGCAAATTCCTCACCACCTGGAATCATTTGCAGAGGACGTGTTGTGCTCCAGGTGCAGGTATCCACCCTCTAAATACAGCCACAACGTTCAAGGTCCTCCTTATGTCAGCCTCTCTCTGCTCCTTTTTATTCCTATCTTCTCCTGCACGTGGATTCTCCCTCCTCTCCATGCCCTGAGCCCTCCTTCCCTGCATGGTGTCTCCTTCCCTTCATGCTGCTGTGGATCCTGCTCTGCTCGCCTGGTGCCACCGCTGCTCCTTGGCTCTGATCCTTCCCTCCGGCCTCTGTGGTACGCCCTTCCTCCTGGTTTTTGCTGCTCCAATGGGCCATGTCATGCGATGGATGTGGACAAGGGACAACTGTGACTTTCCCTCCACAACTACCAAGAACTTGATTGGAAAACCTTGCTCCAACCTTCATGGTCTGTCCCGTGGCCCATTCTACCCTCTCTGATGGGCACCCGCTCCTCACTCATCCAAGATCACGGCAACAATTCCTAGCTGCATTCTAGATGAAGTCCCATTTCCTTTTCCAGCAGGATTTAAAGAGGGAACGTGGTGGGCATGTTAAATCCACCAAGGGAGGTCTTTGCAGAAATGAGCTGGGTTGGATTTAACCCCACCAAGCTGATAGAAGAAGATGATAAGACGAAGTGCTGAAACGGAGGAGGCAAAGCTGAAGACTGTTGCAGTGAGCGTGGCCGAACTTGTATCCTTCAAGCTCCCCATATTTGTGATATTTTACCCTGCATTTGTCACAGAAGACAACCTGCAGGCTCGATCATCTGCAAACAGCCCCAGAGCTCCCGTGTGACCCTCGATGCCAACAGAGCATAAACAGTTTTTAAGGGAAGACACATAAGGGTGGCCTTTTACTGCATGTGTTGAGAAGGGAGCATTATAGCTTGATCAGACATAAGAAATGAAATAAGTTAAACTGAATAATAATATGTTTAAAAAAACTAGAGACAAGCCGTACTGCCATAGGAAGAGGTGGCTGTTTGTATTTATGCTGTGAAGTAATTCCATTATTTTCACGGAGCTGCTTGCTAATGGCTTTGCAGGCGTTGTCAATGAATGTGGAGTCGGGCCCTGCCGGGGGGAGACCCGCTTGCACGTCTCAGTATTGTCTGCGCTGGGTTTTAGCTGTGTGTGCTCCACAGAAAGAAATACTATCTGTCTGGTTTTTACTATCTCCCTTTCTCAGGCTGCCTCCCTGTCCTTGAAGGCCTTGGGCGTTCCGTTGCTTCCCTGCTCTCTCAGTATTCATGAGGCAGCGAGCGAGCAGGAAGCTGGTTTAGCTCCGCGTGTGAAGCGAGGCCCTGATCCTGCAAGCGGCGGCAATCGCGTGCAGATTGGGGTTGGGGTCATGGTTAGGATTAGGATTGGCGTTAGGGTTACATTTAGGGCTAGGATTATGGTTAAGGTTATTGTTATGGTTAGGCTTAGGGTTACAGTTAGGGTTATGGTTAGAGTTGGGCCTATGGTTAGGGTTACAGTTAGGGTTATGGTTATGTTTAGGTTTAAGGTTAGTGCTACGCTTACAGTTAGGTTTAGGGTTAGGGTTGGGGTTATGGTTAGGGTTATGGTTATGTTTAAGGTTAAGGTTAGGGCTATGGTTATGGTTAAGATTAGGGTTGGGGTTATGCTTAGGGTTATGGTTACAGTTAGGATTATGGTTATGATTAGGGTTAAAGTTAGGCTTACGGTTATGGTTAAGAATAGAGTTGGGGTTATGGTTAGGGTTACGGTTACAGTTAGGGTTATGGTTATGATTAAGGTTAGGAGTATGATTATGGTTAGAATTAGGCTTGAGGTTATGGTTAGGGATAGAGTTAAGATTACGGTTACGGTTAGGGTTGGGCTTAGAGTTACGGTTAGGGTTAGCACTTGTCCTTGGTGTCCTTCACTCGCCTCAGAGTGAAGCCTGTCAATCCTTTTCCTCCTTATCCAGGGAGTTAAACTAGAAGGAAAGAGTGGTGTGTGCTTTAAACCAATGCTTACTTAAGACAGGCATTTAGACAAGATTCTCAGGCTGCAAACGAAACAGACCCACAACACTGTGCTCTGGCCTCCCTCCCTTGGAAATGGGGATCACCTGGTGCCCTTATGCAGAGCTTGCTACTCCTGTGCTTCCAGCCTGGCTGCTAACTAAGTTTTATGCAGGTAACATTCTTCTGCTCGGGAAAGCACCTGGAATCAAAAGTGCATTTAGGCTTGTAACTCAGCCTTACTGAAATGGAAGGGATTTAAACCCATGCTGAACTTAATCGGGGTCCAGAGTGCTCCTTTGAACTGGGCTGTTTACGAGGTTAGTTTCTTCCTGGCAGCTCCTGGAAACTTGTATGAGTTTTTCCTTCTTGCACATTGCTCCTCATACACTGTTGATGGAACAATCTGTTATCCATTAATGCTGCAGATTAAGGCATTTTGCCTGAATCTTTGTTTTCAGTAGACGTTTTAAGTGCTCATCTCCTACAATATATTTATTTGATTTCCAATGCCTACTTACATGATGACAGCAAATCTAGAGTAGGTTTAATAACTGTTTATTCTGTCTCCTCAGGCACACATTGACTGCAGGAGGTGGCATGAACTCAGCGTTGGCATTAAACTGCAATTGTGATGGCCATCCTGAAAAATGAGGCAGTGAGAATGAGAGCTTTCCAGTTGCAAATTATTGCTGCATGGATGTGAAAGGCACGAACCATTCCCATGGAGTTTCAAGGACAGGTTTCCCGGAATTGCACCAGAAAGGCTTAGGTTGAAGCTGATCTGGCCTTAGGCCAGATGATGTGTGCGATGACCTCCTGAGGGCCCTAGCAGGGTAATTGTTATTGATCTTTCAGCTGGTAAGTGGACTATTTTATTGTTTGCACCTCTCTGGAGGAAAATGGGTGACTCTTTGGTGGCTCATGATTCAGGGAGCTGTTTTATCTCTGCGAGCTGCTGGGTGGGAGCCCCAGCTGCAGAGCAGATCTGCTCAGGGCAGCTCAGATGGTGGCAGTGGGCACTGTTACCAACACAGTACCAGCCTGCACGCCTGGGATGTGGCTCTGCAGGTGGCTCATAGGTGGAATGTGCTGGACAGGGTGGTGGTAACGGCTTCTGCTGATGGGCAAAGAGCAGTGGGACACAGGAGAGTCTGAGCTGGGAGGTCACAAGGAAAAGTGGCTTTGCCAGCACAACATAAGTAAGGGGGATTCTGGCAGCACGTCCCACTTCTCTTGGAGTCTGGCTTCCCAAATTACTATGGAAGTACCACATTCCTTGGTCCTTCCCGTCACTCCAGTGCCATCAGTCCCACTGCACGCATTGCAGTGCATGCGCTTTCCAGCAAGCCTGTCCTGCCAGGTATTTAAAGGCAGCCCCACAACTATTAACCCAACTGTAAACTCCCCGCTGCACCGCACGCCAGGAGAGCCTCTTCCAAGCAGGTGTCTCCCGGATTATAACCAGCAGAGAGGGGCCAAGCTCGCCTAAGGGCAGCCAAGGGTATAACCCTTCCAGCTGGTCACAGATGGCAAAGACTCCCCTTGACCATCGTGACACTGGCAAAGTCATCCCTCTGGCTGCCTGGGAGCAGTTATGGGAACAGCTGCCCTGGGCACCGTATGGAGGGAAGCACTAGAGCCGTTTCAAGGGCTTCATCGGGCTCTTCCCATGCTCTGTGTGGACCCTCACAAAAGCCTGGACAGTTTTCATGTTCGTTTTCATAGGGAAGGAGGGTTAATGACAGAAAGGTGGCTGTTTGCAGGAGCGGAATTGATGGTTGCCTTTGCACTACTCAGATGTTAAAAGAAATTGTCATCCTGGCAAAGGACCGCTCGCTATTTTGGGAAGCAGTGGCACTGTATATTCTCCATGTCCTTTCCCTGTGAGCATGGATAAGATACAGGGAAAAAAGAGGAAGAATTCATACACCATCAATGATTCACTGAACAGAGATGCAAAGCAGCCCCGTGACCTCCTCACAGAGACTTTTATGATGCTGGATGCTGCTGTCCTGGTGTTTATGGTAGGGATGGTTTGGGGAGACAGGTGACATCAAATTTCTCATTCCCTTTCTCTGCACCAAATTTGTAATTTTTTTTAAAAAATCAGTATCTTTTGTTCTATATTCAGATGAGAATAGCTTGCCTGCCACCTTGCTCTGCGTCTTCAGATATCCAAAATTCCGGTGTTGTGAGCTGTTCTCTGGATTTCTGGCAGCACAACACATGAATTAGATAACCTGTTCTTCTTCCTAATGCAATTAGATAATTTCGTGGTGTTTCACCAACCTCTTCTTGTGTGACTTAGGTGACAAGTCTGTGTGTCTGGGACAGGTTTAATGCCTGCCCGCCCACGGGTTCCTCTTAAGCTGTCATTCCACACTGTCATTTTATCAGCCTTCCCACCTGAGACTGTGGCTGCGAGCAGCGTGCACCGAGCCTGACTCCAGCTCCAGCTGCCTCCAGCGCTGCTGCTTGCTCTGATTCCTTCTGATGACTTACAGATGATCGCCCAGATGTTAGGGGAGAGTGCAGAGGTGCTCCGGGAGCAGCTGGCCCTGGCTGATTATATTTAACCTTAAAGGAATCTGTCTGTGGTTACATTTGCTTTTACCCCGAGGTGAGGGATGTTTTGCCAAAGACTGGAGCTGTTCCCATGTTCTCAGCTCCAGAGCAAGTCAAAGCTGGTACTTCACAGAGAAGGAGGAGGATATTTCAGTTGGCTGGATCGCATCACCGCTTCACACAACCAAAAATCATGTCCACGAGCGACCAAGCAAATCAGCAGCAGGTGAAAAATCAGGCGCAATAATTCAGCAAGCTCTGTTTTCCTGAACAGCTCTGGTTATCAAGGCAGAGGTGTCACCGGGAGGTACAGTCCTGCCTGGCCATCAAGGTGCCCTTGCTGGGTTGGCAGAGCTCGTGCCACAGTGCAGGCTCCTGCATGTTGCCATGGCCTTATAATCTCCTATTTAGGTCACTCTTGCAGTGGAAGCTCTGCATGTGTTTGCCTTAAGAGACCACTCAATAGCTTCATATACCACAGCTCCCTAGGCTGTATTAGCTGCTCTGAAGTGCAGTGTACCAGATTTGGTGTGTGTGGCTGCACTTGGTATGAGTGCAGGTTTTGCTGGAGACCATCTTTCATGCAGTTGCTGGATCCTGCAGAAGAAATCAGACCTGTTTGGGATGTGCATGGAAGTGGTTCACAAGAGCCTAGTTACAAACGGTTACTTCGTTCCAAAGAGGAAAGGACAGAACTTTTGTGGTGTCTCAGGAAACATCCTACCTTGCAGTTCTCCTCAAAATTCACCTTCCTTTGGATTTTCCTTGAATATGGGCCTTTGGTGACCTACTTTATTTCCATCAGCCATTTCAGGGGGTAGATGCCAAACTTGTAGTCACAGCCATGCAGCTCTGCCCCAGGTTGGAGCTCCTGCAAAGCTCAGTGTGTGCCAGAACAACCAGTTACCCCACCTGGCTCCCCAGTGCTGCTGAAGCTTTTAACCAAGCTGGGACCTGCCCTCTCTGCCTCCCCAGTGCCCTTTTCCTGAACAATGTCTCCAGTTATTCAAAGAAAAAATGTTCCAGAAATCTGCTTTTTTACAGAATTTTAGCACCTGGGGAGAATGCATGTGTGACAGATACAGAAATGAAGTCTTCTCTTGTTGTGCACAGGTGTAGCTTGCACAAACCAGCAGGAATTCTTGCTCTTCTCCCTGTCAACCTCAATCCTGAGCCACACAGAGCTCTACTGAGGGTGCCAAGACAGCTCAGCCCTTGTGGTCAATTTAAAGTCCTCCTTTCAGTGCCAGCAACTCTGGAAATCGGTGTTCATTGCCTGTTTCTTCTGTGATTAAGGCAGGTTTTTGCTGGAAGAAGGAGGACTGAGACCATCACCCAGGTTCAAGTCATACTCAGCTTTCAGATTTTAGTCAGCCACTTTTGTCAGGTTAGGACCAGGGACCCATATGCAAACACTTCATATCCCCTTCCTCTGAGGCATCCAGCAGAGCCAACTTGGAAGCTTTTGCAGAGCTCTCTAGCCCTCTCCTGCTTCCTTGGAAATCCGTATTGTTGCTAATTAGCCATCTATTGGAAAGCATGGCTGGACCTCTATCAGCAGAATTAGGCTGGCCTCATTAGTCAGTGTCTTTGCATGGCTCTAGAGATGACCATTTGCTGTTACCTGCAAACAAAATGTAGAGGAACATGCAACTCGTCTTCCAGATTTGTACAAAGACCTCTCAAGATGCTGCAGTGCTGTCTCACTGCCTCTTTTCCTTATTTTATGTGGAATCAGAACCCATGGATGTGAGGAAGCAACAGCTTCCCTCCCACACCAGTGCTGGTGCAAACCAGCCCAGCTGTTGAGCTCCCAAATAGGGGCTACCAAACTGGCCTGTGCAACAGCCCCTTTTCCTGGTCTTCAGCCAGGTCCCTTTAGGCTCTGGTCTCCAGTAGCACCCACCGTCCCACTGGGATGTGTTCTCAGGGCTCCTGCTTTGGAGCCTGACCACCAGAACTGGGTGAGTTCATGTCTTCCTGAAGGCAACATCTCTAGCAGTGCACCTCTGTGCTTCTAGACCTGCATATTTGCTAAAAAGTAATAGCAAAATAAGTAACAGCAACTTGGAGGATCACAGACTCAGCTCAGCAGCTTGGTTTATATGTTGGTTTATAGGGGGGAACAGACGGGCTGGAACAGGCAGCCTTTGATCTCCAACCATCTCAGTAATGATTGAGCTGCTCCTGTCCTTTGGTCCTTGCTGTCTGTTTGGGAAATGCTTCTGTGGACACGTTCCCTGCAGAATGAGACCAGAGGGGTAACTGCTACAGCCGCCACACGTGCTCCTGTCCCCCAAGCAGGAATCTCCAGCATTTCCGAGCTTCTCCTTGGAGTGACCTTGCTGCACCCTGAAGTGTCCCAAGGGAGATGGACTCAATAGCACCATTGCAGGTATTTCATCTCTCCCTGTCTAACCAAGCACTGTCAATCTTCTCGGTTAACCAGCTACAGTCAGATGAAATACGAGGACCTCTGTGAAAAGCAGTTACTGAAGCAGACAAGATGACTTATGAAGGCCCAGTTGTTGTTACAGACGTACTTTCCCACTTTGTTCTGAAATGAAAATATGAAAGCTGCAACTTAATTCTTTTGCTCTGCTGAAGCTGCCGGCGCGGTGGCAGCTGCACATTATAATGATCATTTAACATCATGTTAGTCCCCAGAGGCCCAGGCAAGATTCAAGTTACGCTTCCAGGTGATACGTGTGCAGGCAGCAGCATGAAGAACTTGCAAGGTAACAGTTGTACTCCTAGTTCTGGCTTTAAATGCTAAGGGAATTGTGCATCTCTGCTTAGATACCTGTTGAGTATCTATCACTGTGGTGCTTTTGGAGTTATATCCTGCCTTAACGAGGAGGCCATTATTAAACAACGACAAAGCAGACTCAGCTTTGCTTCCAGCTTAGTTTTCCTTTGTTTACCAGGGTTTACAGCGTGGCTGCAACAGCACAGACACACGGAGACATCTCGTGCAGAATCACAAGCAGAAGCTACACGTGTCATTTCAATATCTAAGGACTGTTGCTTCCAAAACAGCAAGCTGAGAGATGGAGAGAACCAGCGGAGAAAGAGAGAGAGGGAGAGATGAAAGGAAAGAGGAGAAACTAAGGAGGGGTCCCAGGTAAAAGAGAATTGGTAATCGTGTGGAGGAAGAAGCAAAAACACAAGCACGAAGGCTTAAATGAGGCAGGGGAAGAGGGAGGGATGGAGGAAGATTAGCAGGTGGAAATTGGGAAACAAAAATTTGCAGAGGTGAAATTGAAATAGAAAAAGATATATACAACTAGAGGAGAAATTCCTTTAAGAGAAAGGAGGGAGGAAGGAATTATTGCAAGGCAAGCACAGATGAAAGACCATGGATAGAATTTTGCAGAGGGCTGTGAGGTGACCTAAGGCCAGTAATTTTCCCTCTCTCTCATGACTGTTGAGGTGCTATGGTTGCCTTCCACTTTGTCCAAACTGCATCTTTCCAGGCTCCCCTTCCTGTGGAAACAAAAGTGGGGCAATTTCATCCTCAAGGACTATATCCCAGCTGTGCAGAGGGATCAAATGGAGTGGCTGTTCCAGTCAAGACTCAGTCTTTATCAGTCAACAGCAGCCTCTTCCCTTAACATATGTGACCCACTGTCCTATTATTATTGATATTTTTAGTGTTATTACTAACCCACTTTTGTTTTAGAATTTCTTTCTGGCCAGATCATGGTCAAATCCAAACAGTGATAGTCACTCACTGTCAAAAAAAATCTTCCAGGAATAAGCAGAGGGAAGAACTTGGTTCCCCAATCTAACCGAGAAATTTCTTCACCAGGAAACTTGCATTTTCTGAAGGCTTTAGTGTTAAGGGAAGTTGCAACTGTTGGAATTGGCCAAAGAGATGAAGTGGGCACAGAGCAGTTCAGCAAAGCGGGGCCGTTTCTGGAAAGCCCTGGGTAGGAGCAGTGAGAGCAATGGCTGCAGGCAATGAAAAATTTGGGGTTGTGCCCCCTGAGATGGATTATCTGTGATAGCCTGGGGCTTCCCAAGACACTGTGGAGATGTTGGGGTTTCCTACAGAACTTCCACCCCAACAGCCCAGAGATTTTCGCAGCAGCCATTCTTGGAGGGCTGTCTTGCACCCTGGGACTGCCCTAGCCCTACAACCCAACGGTGTCATTATATGTCATTAATTACAACTGTCATTAAAGCTCTGCAATCCGTGCATGGACTGGTTGCAGCACGTGGAGAGCCCTGAACCTATAAAAACCCACAAGAACATTCTTGAAAAGCAATGTGCTTCCTGGCATATCTGCTGTCCCTCATGTTCTTTGTCTGTTCTTGTTGCTGTTGTGTTTTGACTTAAGTCTTAGTGGTTGCAGGGCCTCTGTTCCTTCCAGTTCCTACTGTTCCCACCCCGACGTAGTCTAACAAGGCCCCTCCGAATGAGCTCCACAAACTTGACTAGCCCAGATCTCCACAGGGAACAAAGTCACATAGATTTCTGTGACAAACCCCATTGATCTGACAGGGCCTCAGATAAAGCTGCCTCGGAAAGTTAAAGCAATAGAAATGCGGAGCCGCAACGCGAGATTTCGGTGACAAAAGCAGGGAGCTGACAGGGACTCAGACAAATCCATCCGTGCCGAGCGACTGCGCATCCGTTCCTCACACCACCGCCTGCGTGAGGAGATAGTGATGAGAGATCCCCACACAGCATCTAACACGGCATCAGCATTTGTTGGGAGATTAGTGTCGGGAGGGAGAAATACCCAATTAAAGCGGCATTACGCTGCCATTGGGGGATTGAGAGTAAGCAGCAATAATCATGCCAGCCCCTGCTGCCATAATAGTGCTGTAAAGGAAGGAATTGGAATGCAAAGGTGCCTCGACGAGGAAGAGAAGGCAAAGCACATTTATGAGTCTGGAGTTGAGGCAATGGAATAGCTCCAGAGAAGACGCCGGCTTAGGCTGATCAAGGCCAGCATGCGAAGCAAGGCGGCCAGGGCATCTCTCCACGTCCACAGGCTCTTGCCCAGCCAGCAGAGGGGCAAAGAGGAGTAGAAATGGGTGTTTGGTGGGGAGTATAAGTCCATTTTTACTATCTCTGAGCACAGAGTGCTCAGGACATGGAGCAGAGCACAAGAAAAGCCTCCGTGGAGCGGGCCAGTTGTCCATCTGGTCCAGTGTTCCGACACTGTCCTTGTAAGGGGGAGCCTGTGACCTTGGCAGGCTTTGCTCTTTCCTCCCAGTTTTCAAAAATCCTGGATCAAGGCAGGTAAGTGGCACAGCCCTACCCGATTCTTAGGACCCATTTGTGGATATATTTGTGCAATTGTCTTTTGAAGCTGATGGGACCACCTGGCACTACTGCCTCCGGTCACAAGTTCACTTGATCTTCACTGAGATGTTCACTGCCTGTTTCATAAAACTCATTTTTATTTAAACCGATCTCCTCCTAATTTCATCAATTCCCCACTTCCTCCCTGCTCTAACATTGGTGAATTTGGTGAATAACCTGTTCACTTTCACCCTACTCAACATATTCACTGTTTACAATCATCAATCACATTCCCCCTCAGCCTTCTCCCCTTCAAACTGATGAGTGTCAGTCTTTCTAGCCCCTCCTTGTCAGATGGGTGCTGTGTCTTCTTGCTTTTTCTCTTGCCCTCTCCAAATTCTTTGCATCTTCCCTAAGATGGACAGAAAAGACCTTTCCACAGTACTGGAAATGTGGGTGCAAAAGGATTCCCTCAGCCTTGCTCTCAAGACTCTTCTGGATGGGGCTTCTTGATTTCTTTGGCTGCATCTTTTGGCTTTTTTTGGCCGCAGTAGGACATGGAGCCAATGATTTCAGAGCTGTGGGTAATAACTCCACATCTCCCCATAGTCTTTCCTGAGCTGCATCTGTCAGTTCTCAGTTTAGCAGCACATCAGCATGGGTTAGATTCTTTTTCCACCTCATGCCCACGTATTTTTGGAGGCTCATCAGGTTGTTTGTGAGCAGCATTGGACATGGAAGCACCATTTCCCTCCTCATCCATAGGCCTTGGGCAATGGCTCTATCCCACACCCTGCACAGTAACATGGAGAACTTAAGCCCACTTCTTCCAGAAGCAGCAGGAGGGAATCGTGAGGGGTTCGGAAAAGCCTCTATGACCTGTCAGCCCCGCAGGGAAAGACTGGTCAACACGGCCAGCAGAAATCCTGAATCTACCTGAAAATGGATTTTCTTGCTTTGCAGACACTCATTATTTTTTTCCTGCATTTCATTTTCCTGGAGACCTGATATTGCTCCCCAAAACCTCCTTGCCTTTCCTGTGAAGGCCAACTGGCGAGGAAGGTGGTTTGTATTAAAGAAAAATAAGTATTAAGCAGGGCTCTATGGCTGGAGTGGTAGTTTCATGCCTGGAAAACTCAGGCTCCATTTCCTGCTATGTGAAGACAAGGCACTGAGAGCCAGGCTTTTAGGCACTTAACGATGACAATTCTCAGAAACAAACAGTGTCTAATTACTATTGAAATTAATCAGAATTGAATTAATCAGAGGGAAATGGTCCTTGCAAGCCCCACGTGGCTCCCGTCGCCTCCTTCCCCAGCGCCGTTTCACCCGGAGCTCCTGAAGCTGAAGGGAAGCAGGTATCTCCACACCTTCCAGCCATAAAACACAGGCAGTTGTTGCAAGGCTGGGGATGCCATTCCTCTTTGTAGTGTCTGTTGTCACCCAACGTGCCCCTGGTAAGTCCCAGTTTGCTGGGGAGCAAAGCAGGAGGCACTGCCTGGGTGGCAGCAGGAGAGGCTGCATCCCTACGGAGCGGTCCCTAGCAGAGGCACAGGGATTTATCCTGCTTGCTTTCTCCCCTAGCTGCCTGCTGCCTGTCTGGCTTCAGGTTGCTCATCAGTTTTCTTGCCTAGGAAGGTGAAATAACGAAAGGAGTTCGTGTGCTCAAGCTGTGACAATGAAACACTGTTGCAGCCAGGTAGGCAGTTCTAGAGCTCCTAGCACCATCTGGGTATCCTATCGCTGGCCTGGTAGGGACCAGTCTTTTCAGATGTGATGCACGTGGTGGCCAGATAGAGGGATTGGCCTTTTAGGGAGCATACGGTGCCGGTTAAGGCAGCAGAACCACAGAGCACAACACTCTGCTGGGATGAGTATTACCCCTTTGACTTGCCAGATGCTTCCTGAATCCGGGCCAAGATGCTGAAAGAGCCACAGGTTTTCACTTTTGTCTTCCTGGCAGCTTTCAGTGCCCACAATATTAAGCAGCTTCCTGAGCTCTGACTCGGATGCATCTAAAGACGGCCCAGGAACACAGTTGAGGAACATGGAGCTCAGAGGTGGTCACATCGTGCAGGAAAGGAACCTGCCAGTGCTAGTCCTGAGTGGTCCCCCTTTGGCTTTGAGGGCCAGGGTCTCTGTTTTAACACCTATAGAAGGCATTTGTCATTCTTCTATTAATACCTGTTTTTACTTTTCTTGTGCCACCTTGTCCTGCAGATACTGGGTTGTCCCCAGCTGCCTTTTAGTGACTACCTTAAATCCAGCCGAGCAGCTGGAGCACTTAAGTTGCCCTTTGGCAACCAGCTCCTGTTTGCTTTGAGCTCTCTTGTTTTGCTGGTGGGGCTTTCTAGTGGCTTTTGTTGCTCTTCTGGGCTTGCTCTGCAAGAGATGGTCCTTGTTTCTCCTGCGTATTTTTGTCTTCTGGCTTCTGGGCTTGCATCAGAAACAGCACAGAGCAAAACCAGGCTGCACAAGGCAAAGCCCTGATGTTCCACAGCCCTCTGTTCCTGCCTTATGGTGATACAGAGGATGAAGCTTCCCTATGGGGAATGTATTCCTGGGATTATGGGGGTCTTATTAATATTAAGTGTTACTCTGGTGGAGTATCTGCTACTCGCACAGTTTAAAGCAGAGAATTTTCCATAAAATCCTGAAGCTTGTAAACACTCGACACATTTTAATGCTCTTCAGGCATTCAGAATGTTTTCCACGGTCACATCGTATTTGTTGCATATTATCCTGCTGCTTAGTTTATGATAACTGGCACCTCTATAATGACAAGGAAAGAAATGTGTTTCACAGGGTCGGGCACTCGGGCAGCCGGTAAATTTAGGTTTCGGATCTCGGATCTGCTGCAGATGTTTTCATTTTGTCTCCTTTCTCTCTGTATGGTGAAGATGCCAGCATTGCTTCGGCTAGATGACAAAGTTGTGAGACATCTACCTTCTCAAATACCCTGGGCGGGCTATGGGGGTCTACAGTTGGGTAAAGAATCATGATTACAGCTATTTTTATGGATAAGAGAAGGCTGTTTGCAGCAGACCCCACAAATGTATTTCCCAGCTTGGAGCTTGGTGTATAGAAAGAGCTGTGTCCTTCAGCTGTTATGGGGCCTCGTAACAGTGAAATATCCGGGGTTCCTCTGGTTGCATTAGGGCTGCAAAATCCATCTCCTGAAATACTGGGCATGCCTTGGGGCAACTGGGTTGGGTGTAAATATTAAGCACGTGTGTGGTTAACATGTTGGAAGCAGGACCTGGTGACTCCTTCCAACAGCAACTTGAGCCTTCGCTTCCCAGCAGGAACCGCTTGGTTGTCGCTCCAGGACCCTTGTAACACTCAGAATTTAATTTAGCTACGAGCAGCTTGGCTTGGCTTGGCTTGGTTTTGCTTGGCTTTGCTTGGCTTTGCTTGGCTTCTAAAATTTGAGGCAGAATGTTAAAATAAGAAATGGGTGCAGGCTCCACTTCCTGAAAATTTTGCTTTTGTTCTTTCATAGGTTTTGTCTAAAACAAGAGATTTAGAATAAAAGACAATTTTTGCTCTTTGTGGGTGGAAAAAAACATCCCTTTGGTGACTCCAATACTGCGCCCGTCACCACGATGTATCGGAGATGCCCAGAAAAGTCCTCAGGTGCTTTTGTTGAGAAAGAGGAATAAAAATTCCCCGCTAAAATAGGGAGATTTGAGGTGTTTATGGAATTTTGCTTTCCTCTTGCAGCATTTTGGAACTAATGCAAAGTGAGAACTTAACCCCCCACACATAAAGACCACCATTCCTGGAGAGTGGAGGTCTTTAGTGCATGGAGATGGAACACAAGAGCTTGGGAAAAGAGTTGTGCTGTGGCTGATAGAAAGGACAGAAGCATTTTTAGAGCCCACATAGGAAATATTTAAATTACAGAGAGAGAAAATAAATCTTAAGAGGTCATTTATTCCTTTCCCTCTGCTCCTGGAGGCAGGATTAGCACTACCTAAACCACTTTTGACAGATGACTGTTTAGCAACAGAAAAATTCCAGAAATGTTCAGAAAAATTCAAGTGATGGCGACTCTACAACTTCCCAAGGCGATCTATCGCAGCGTTTAACTGTCCTAGCCATTATTCACGTTTAATTTGGGTAGGACACAAAGGCTGACATAACTTCCATGCTAAAAGGAGAGGACTTGAAGGAAATACGGGATCTTTAACTTCTGTGGGTTGGTTCTGCTGTTGATGGAGATGTGGACGATTCTTTCCCCAGCGCTGGGATTTGTGTCCTACGTTGGGCTCCTGGAAGGTGGCAGCGGCCAAATCACCCTTCCCAAAGCTGCCTTCTAGCCTGAGCACCCTGGAGCTGTTCCCTCTTTGGGAGCAAAACTGAAATCTGGGTACCCAACACGTTACTTTTTCTCCCAGAATTATTTTTGGGGGTAAAATTAAATATTTTGTCCATTTTTGTGGACATCTGGACATCCTACCATGTGTGTTCAGGACACATGGAGTAGACATGTGAGGCCTACAAGAGGGTGGGACAGCAGCATGCGCAGAGGAGCTGCAGATGGATGAAAAGCAGGAAGAAAAGGGAGAAGGAGGACAAGAATATCATGTAAAAAGGGATGAGAGAGGTTAAAAACATCCACATAAGGATGCAAGGCAGAGATACCAAGGTGGGGATTTAGAGTCATCAGCACGGCTGGAATTGAAGAGCCCAAGACGGCCTTGTTCTTGGGGTGATACAGGGATTCCCAAAGATCAGGACCTCTTCTCCATTCCTTGGGGGAACAGGGGACATCCCCACGTGCTGTGTGGCTCATGGTAGGTAGGTGCTCATGTCTTGATGTGAGGGGCCAGTTTCAGCACTCAAAACTCGATTTTCCTCTTGCCTGTGGTTTGGATGGTCTCCAAGTCAAACCTAGCTGCCCTCTTCCCATCCCTATAAAGCCACCTGCAGGGAGGGATCGAGGAGCGGAGCACCTTGCCTGGATCAGCCCTCTCTGCCCGCTCTTCATGACTGAAGCAGGTAGGATCTTCCCCCAGCGCTCATCTGGGCAGCTATTCATCACATCGTCATATTTTTATTAAAGTGGCAAAATAGACCACGTGGAACAGGCTTCTCCAGGACGTACTGACAGCATAGACCTGAGGACAGTTTTAGGTACCAAAGGGTTAACTCCTTATGGTCTCCTCCTTGGGTGGAATATGAATGTTGCCCGTTTTTTATCAGCCATTTTGGTGCTGTCTTCTTTTTTTAATCATTGCAGGCTTTGAACTGCTGCTCTGAAAGAGAGTCTCTGTCTCTTCATCTGCAGCGGCTGCCAGGTCTGGAGGCCTAATCAATGCGAGTTATTGATAGCAAATCAATTAATGCAGACAAAGGATCAAAATTAAAGAGCTTTCACTAAATTAATAAGTGATTCCGAGCCTTTTAACAGAGTGCCTGAGATAAGGAGAGCTCAGTCTTCTGGGACAGCAGCTCCTAGTCCCGTGTTTCCAAAGACAATCCGCTGGGGAGGGAGCTCTGCTTTTACATGTTTATCCCCCATTTAAATGGCCTAGTTCCCTCGATAGGAAGTGCTTAAAATCCGAGTCTGGAAAGGCTGCCAGGAAGCTGGTCTGAACTAAAAAGAGCAGATTTATCTACCTAAGCAAGTTGTTGCCTTGCTCAGCTCGTTGGGGGACAGCTGGTTGTTTCAGAGGCCGGATTTGTACAAGTCACCAGTCGCCTCTGGGCTCCAGGTTTGCTTTAATATGCAGCTTTACTTGAAGCTGGGCTGAAGATGTCCTTGGAATAGGACAGTATCCCCGGATAGAGGAAGTCTGGAGCAACACAGAGCTGCGGCCAACACCAGCATGGCCTCTCAGGAGGATTGCAGGTAATGTCCTTGTCCTGTTCTCTGTCATGCAGGGATATGACATTCCAGGGACAACCAGGATTCCCATCTCCACAGGGGCTGCATGAGGACCAGGAGCTCCCCAAGGCTTCTTTTTCCTTCTCCCTCCTGCTTTGACTAAGGGAGACCCAAGCAGTCCCAGGCTGGAAGAAGGAGCATCCCTGGCAGTTCCTGTGTTCCTGCTTGCCATCTCCTGCTCTTCTGCTTAATAGTAAGGGCTATTTGCAACGCCAGGAGCTCTCCCGCTGCGAAAGTAGTTAAGAGGGAGGGAGATGGAGCTGGGAAGTAGATTACTTGGGTGCAAATAGAGCATGGTGCTCACTGAAGATGAGGCCTGGCTTGGATTGCTCCATGGGGTCTCCCCACGGAGCTGCGGAAGCACAGTCTCGGGATACAGTCAATATTCCTACATGCTGTGTGGACATTTCCTTGGGATTAAAATGGCTGCAACTTCCAATGCTTCCAACCAGAAGTTTATACCAGAGGTGCTAGTGTTTAGATGAATACGCCGGGACTTACAAATGTGACCCTTATCATTGCCGAAACTAGAATTAAACCTGAACTTCAAGCTTATTTGGTCAAATTTCAAGTAATTGGAGAGTCATCTCCTTTTTGCTGCCTCCTCTGCTGATCCCTGCCTGGCTGTCTCCCGCAATCCATCGCCTGCGCTCTCGCTGGCACCGGGATCCGCTCGCTTATCTCAATTCGCCTGCCGCTGGACGTGAAGCAGCAGCACAGCCCATGTTTGTGGAGCTGATGCCCCGGGGATGGAGGCGCCGCTTCCTCTGCCACAGGGCTCCCCGTCTGCCCAGCCTGGAAGCCACTGCCACAAAGATGTGACCTGGACACGGCTCCTCTCCACCCCTTCCAGTCTTTCCTGGCCCCCTCTGCTCCGCTTTTCCCTGGATATATGAGAAGCTGCAACGCGTGGCCCCAAATCTATTGGATTTTCGTGCTCCCTTGATAACGGGGGCGGCTGATCTGCATCGCTCAGCTGGGGCTTATCTGCCGCCTCCAGCCTCCCCTCCGCGGCACTCGGCTCCGGCGGGGACAGAGCCGGGTTAGGAAGCGGCACCGGCGGCGCAGCCGGGGCCCTCCGCTCGCCGCCCGTGACCACGGCATCCTGGATGCTCCCACGCTTTGCTGGGAAGGCCGGAGGGAAGAACAACGCCTCTGGGGTTTCCAGCTTCAAAGATGTGTTTTTAATGCTTTCCTTTTGTTGTGAAGTGATGCTGGGGAGCAGATGAGGTCAACAGCACAGGCTGCAGTCAAGGAGCAGGGGGGTTGTGGCTTTGCTCTAGCTCTTACGTTCTCCGGTGAGATCTTGGCCTTGTTAGGTCGGTAGCTCTGCTTGGGAAGGAAGGTGGGATGGAGATTTAAGTCCCCAGCTTCTCCTTTGAACGTCTCTAAACCTCTTAGGTGGGTATATTCACACCTATGACTTGCATCACCCAGATGATGGGAGCTGGTATCTCCTGATCCCTCCCTATGCATGTGCAGGAGCACAAGGGTCCCTCTAGTTCCCAAGCCACCTCAGTTCAAAATGATCTTGATTGTGGCCAAGAAATTTATAGTTTGAAATGAATTCAGTAGCAGGGGTCTGAGACCAAGCTGTATTTGCAGGGGGCAAAAGCTGTATATAGCTACCATATATAGATGGTACTTCTTAGTCTAGACAGATGATTTGGGAGTATAAGTCTGCATATTTGCAAGTGGGCATGAACCCTTAGGTGTAAAATATGTGTAAAATACACATTTTGGGGTAGGTATGACTGCTCATGTGACCTTGACATCCAAGTGGCTTCACATCCCCAGGACGAGACGTGTCCCTGTGGCAATGTCATGGATGTGCCCATGTGGGTGCTCCGAACAGGCGCCTTTTGCGGTCGGATTTCTGTGCCAGAAAAAAAATCTCAGGCCAGGAACTCTTGGCACTCATCCCTTCCTGCTGTAGCCTATGGGCAGGCTTCTTGAGTGTGGTGGTGATGCTAGGAGAGAGCTTTCTTTCCTGAAATCAGTATTATATAAGGCCCTGTGTTTCATCGTGTCACCCAAGGCCAACTAGTTCAGGTGTTGACATCACGGCATCCACAGGGGTTGTAGACCACAGCCCACGTGGGCGGCAGTTCTGTGGGGTTTAAAGGGTGCAGAGGATTTTGTGTTACCCTTGTGACTTGAACTTTCCCTTTATTTTCCTCTCCTCCTCCCAGGTGGCACAGATGCCCTCATGTTCATGATAGAAACCCTCATGAAGAACCCCAGCAGCCTTGGGGGCCCTGCCTGCAAGGAAAGGTGTGAAGGCCAAGCAGAGTGGTGAGTTCTTGATAACTTTTCTGTTTCACATCAGGAATGGCAAAAGTAGAGACTCAAGAGACCCCATTCTCCAAGACTTCCCTGGTCAGAGCAATGGGGCGACCAGGAGAAGTGCCAGGCATCTCATGGCAGGGCCTTTTTCTTTTTGTAAAGTGCTATTCTGAAATGCAGTTAGTCTCCAAATGCTGGGAAATTACAAATCACTGCATTATTCAGCCCGTGCTCCAAGAAGATGGATTTCGAGTAGATGTGCTGAGTGGAAGGTAGGAAGGAACAGGATGGCACAGGCAAGGGCAGTGGCAGAGCTAAGAGCAGCCTGGATGTCCAGATCTTGGCCTGCTAGAGCCCCATGCACTAGAAAGTCCAGCTCTTGCTGTGATTAGTTTGTGTGCAGCTGGGCTTTATTTTATAATTAGTGTAATTTGAAAATAGCAGGGATCTAAAAAGCCCCAGTGCCACTGAACCACTTGCACTGCTGCCAGCACTGGCACCAGCCCGGATCTGGGGTGGTGCAGGAGCGGCCAGCAGTGCATTGTGTTACACGTTGGACACCAGACACCAGAGTTGACCCTCATGGCCCAGGAGCAACGCGGGAGGGTTGAACATGAGTAGCTGCCCTGGGCAGCTGCTCTGAGCAGCACGGCCCGTCCTGGAAGCAGCTCTGATGTTCCTCCTCATTTGTGCTTGCAGGGGAGGGAGTCGAGAGCAACAACCCTCTTTGGCAGTGAGTTGTTCCTCCAGGATTGTCAAATTTACCCGGTGCATCCAGGGAATGGGATGGGCTGGCCCTGGGCTTCCTTTCCCTAAATTCTCGGCTCTCTACAAGCTGCACAGTCTTGCTGATGACCTTGGCATGCAAGGGTGTCCCTCTGCAGTCTGCATCTTTGCTGGCTGCTGAGGATCTCCTGGGGTTTGTAGTTCTCAGGCTCGGTTATCTCCACATTTAACACTGCTTTTGGTGGCGAGACAGCTCCTGCTGAGGGAACAGAAGGTCCCATGATGAGCACACGGTGCCTTCCTTGTCCTAGGGCAGCTGGTGAAGCTTCCTGCTGGCTCCAGGAGGGCTGGGAGGATCCTGAGGATCCCTCTCCGGCACTAACTTTCCAAGAAAACCTGCTGGTGGTGGCTTGTGAGGCAGATACATGGGCCAATTGGTTTCACTCACAGCCCTGCTCCCATAAAAGCTGGTGCTTGAGGAAGAGTGGTGGGCTGAACAATGACCTTAGGCAAGAGGCCTACGAGAGAATGGGGAAAAAAAAGCTGTGGAAATCAGACTTATTGGCAGGGTTGAAACCTCTCATGGGAAAATGCAGGTATTGAGTGCGCAGGGAAGGGGTAGGAATGGGGATTTAACGCAGCTCCCTGTTCCCCAGGGAAAGGCAACATTTCTTTTAAGCTGGTGAGATGGAAGGGCCTGGCTATGCCAAGATAGTGTGTGCAGGCTGGCAGGGTTCAGCACGATGCATTTAGCAGATTCAGAGCCAGCTTCAGGCCAGGCCACTGTTTGCCATGGCCAGCGGGATCAAGGTTCCTATCTGAGCCAATATTCCTTCCTTCCACCCACCACCCAAACGCTGAGTGTGACTTGGGGGGTGATATCTGAGCCATGAGAAGGATGGCTGAGATGGTCTGAGAACAGACACCTTGTCTTATAAGAGGACACCAAGAAAATGACTTAAAGTAATGTCTAAGAAGCTCCTGATGAACAGGACATGGGTCTCATTCAGTAGCACGGGCTGAATTTGGAGGTTCCTTCCAGGCCAGATGTTCCTCCCATGTCCTGCTTTTCCCTCTTCTGCTCTGAGCCTCCACTTTTGGGAAAAATCAGAGAAATCAGCTTCATTTCTACACTCAGTTTCTCCACCACAGAGCTGGGTGAGACCCCTTTGAGCAGGTCTCTGGGAATGACCAAGAATTCAGCATGGAGGCTTTGGGAAGGAAGAGTTACTTAATGTTAAGCTGTAATTTAAACCTGTTTTATTGCCACTGGCTTGCTGTGTAAGGAAATCGTGGAACGAGGAGCGCTCTGCCCGAAGTACAAGTAAGTGTATTTTGCATTACTTCTTTTTCCCTTTGAAACAGAACTGTAGGGCAATATTGACAATCTGGAGTCAGTTTGGAAAGAGGAAATGACCCATCAAATCTCTGCAGAGAGGATGGAGACTGTAATGCTCGCTGCTGAGCGCAGCACCGGTCCCCGTTGGAGAGGGAAGAGCGGTGGAAAATGAGGATATTTTCACAGAGTGGATATGCAAAACAAAATGGATACAGAGGCTGGCTGGGCTTCCTTGGTCTGAGGAAATAATTTTCCTATCTTCAGGGATTTTTTTCCCTAAATTAAATGGCTGGTGTTTCGGCAAATTGACACGAGTTAGTGCAGGGATGTATCCCCCCAGTTCTTATTACCATGCTGTTAGGAGAATGTCCTGATTTTCTGCAATTAAAGACAGGTACCTGCTTAGCATTCTGTGACCACAGCCAGTAGCTGTATTAAATTACTGTGCGTGCAGAGACAAATACCATCCGTAGCAATGGAGTTGGCAAAATGGGGATAATTAAGAGGAATGGAGTGACTTGCTGCCTCCACCAGATTAACAGCTGAACTGTTTGAGGAAGGCAAAGGCCAAATGGCAGCCGTTGCTCTAATATTTGTAAAAATGACTCTTTTTCTCAGCATCTTTTCCATCTCAGTTCTCCCTTTAAATTCTCCCTTATGATCTTTCTGTATGAAAATACCTTGTGTGAGAGCAAATCCTGCTGCTCTTTTCCCCTAGAACCATTGTGCAAGGAGATCCTTGTTCCTGTTGCCTTTCCAGGGTGGTTGTTCCCTTGATGGTGCTGGTAAAAGTGCTATTTTGTAAACACAAAGTGTTTACCTAGTTAATAGGCAGACTGGGGGTTTCTCCGAGCCCCCGTGTCATTAGTCCTTGCCTCCCTTCATAGCTAGAAACAGACCTGAGCAAAATGGAGGATCATTCCTCCACCGCTGGAATACAGCATCACCAACAACCATCTGCACGCTAGCAGCTCCCTTCCTGCTCCCTGGCTCGTTGGACATGATGTATGAAGTATGAAGACTCCTGCGAGATGTTTTTCTTGAGCCACGGGAAGCCCACTGTGCTGACAGCAGCAAAACGGAGCCTGTTTTGACAGGGAGCTGAGCTAATGTGACACGGGAGCTAAACACAGGCAAAGCGGGGATCTCTATCAAGCCCTAGTGAGAGCTTTTTCCTTTGTGGGTCATTTGTAAACCCCTTTCCCCACTGCCCTCCTAGGTTCGTAGGTTATTTTCCTCCTAGGTTACTTCCCGAGCTGTCACCTTTGCCGCTGTGTGAAACACTCCTTGTTTTCCTGTTGGGCTGGGTGGCTCCCGGCAGCACTCCGAGGCGCTCGGATGTATTTTGAAGCTTATGGATCATTACAGCGTTAGCAGCATCGCATGGCGGCGCCGGGGCCATCTGTCAGCGGGAGTTGCCGCTGCCCGGCTGGCTGATGCGTTCTGACAGCAGGAAGACAGTGGCACGTCTCCTGACACGGCTCTTCTCCACCATGGGGCATACAGGAGGAGTCAGGATCCCCACACGGTTGGCTTAGGCCTCTAATCACCCTTCATCTCCTCTCGGGCAAACTGGGGGGATTGGAATCTTCAGGGCATGGGTCACATGGGGGCTGCTTTGCTGCAACCGTCAGGGTGAATTGCTGCCCTAGCAGGTCATCCAACCAGCTCGTGGTGCCACGGAGAGAGTTAGATTGCTCTGGGTGCAGCAGCGCTTGCATTTGTTCAAGCCAAGATGGATATGAATAAATCCCGTGCTTCCGTACGGAGGCTCTGTGCCTAGCAGGGGGCAGAGAGGTCCCGTTCCTTTTTTCCTCTGTGAAGCGTTACCTCAGGAGGTCTTTGCATTCCTCTACCAGCTCAAATATTTGAGGTTAACATATATAAGTTCATGAAGGGGGAAGGTAGGGAGGAAGGGGCCAAGCTCTTCTCAGTGGTGGCCAGTGACAGGACAAGGGGTAATGGGTGCAAACTGCAACCCAGGCAGTTCTATCTCCAAGTGAGGAGGAACTTCTGCACTGTGAGGGTGCCAGAGCCCTGGCACAGGCTACCCAGGGAGGTTGTGGAGTCTCCTTCTCTGGAGGTCTCCAAACCCGCCTGGATGCCGCCCTGTGCCACC
>JAUBOD010000087.1:1042412-1055167 GCA_032353885.1 Nothura maculosa | reverse complement strand
AGATGATCTCTAGAGGTCCCTTCCAACCTTGAACGTCCTGGGATTCTGTGATTCTGTGATTCCGAAGTCACAAAGATGAGGGTTCTGAAGCTTAATGGACCTGAAGAGTCCATTACAAATATCATTCATGTTCTCTTCCTGATCACCTAGACTGGAAGTTGCTGCTTTTCTGTGTCCCAGGTTCTTTTCCAGAGGAGGAGGGTGCAAGTGGAATCTCTTGGCAATGGGATGGCAGGAGGCAGCCAGCATCTGCACCAACAACCAGGACTGCAGGGCCTATTGCAGAGTTTACGTCTTCCACAGTGCAGAAGTGAGTTCACCGGGCCCGGGTTTCCCACTGTAACTGGATTTTGTTTGTCTCTGTGGATGGTTTCTACTGGGATCTCCTCTGCCAAGCAGAGTAGCTGTGGTTGTGCATGAAGCAGGGAGCCCACAGTGGTGCAGAGAGATAAGGACGGTGGTGCCTGGCAGGTCCAGGTCATCTGTAGAGCTGCTCACTTGCTCGAATGTGCAGCCACAAGCCCTTCTTGTCCTTGGTTGGGTGTTGTTCAGGGTGGACAGTCACCAGGCTGCATTGGTTGATGCTGTGGGGCTTGGATGACAGTCCAGTGCCCAATGGGCACATAGGAAATGACTGTTCTGTCGGCAAAGGAGATCCAATCTGCTGCAGGAAGAGCAGCCTCATCTCTATCCTTCACCCACCCCAGGAACCTCAGGAGGTATCAGTGTCTCAGCGGAAGGTATCAGTGTCTCAGCTGAAGGATGAAAGCAGAGAGGAATCCCAAGAGCCAAGAGTCAGTATCTCTGCTGTTGGAAGTGACCCCCTTTGAGTGTGTGCATCCAGTTAGGCTTTGACTGTTATCTTATTTATCTTGTATAATTTGCTCTGCAACTGTATATATATATATATATATTTAGAAAAATTGTGCCAGAGCCAAATGTTAAGCCCAAGGTGGAGCTATAAGGTTGTTTGTTGACCCCTTTACATCTCCAGCAGACAGCACAGAGACATCCAAGAGAGGTTGCTCTCACGTGCAGGAGCCTGGAGTCTGAAGCTCATCCCTAGCTCCCGTGGGAATGAGGCTGAGGACCTTGGCAGGCCTCCTATGGGCTTTGAATGAGCCCATGGACATGCCATGTCCGTCTGAAAGAAATCATCTTTAGTAAGATAGTCACACTATTGATCACTCAGGGTGCAGGAGGAACAGCTGAGACCATCAAGTCAGAACAATAGCTCGTCTCAAGCTGAGGATGCAACAGGAGGTGAGTGTCAGGCGACACAGCATGGGCCTGAATCATTTGAAGTGACTGATTTTTTGCATGGACTTCCAGATATACATAGTGAAGACCTGGATCTGCTCCAAAGTCTTCTAAAGGACTTCTATATCCAGCCAGTGTTGTCCTGCATGGTACATAATGGTTCACTCGCGTGTCAAATACTTATTTCTAACCCTCACTTTCCACTTTGGCTGCAGAGCACAGGGCTTCTTCTCAGATCATTACGTGTAGTTAAATGAATGACCCTGAATCCAGCTAAGAGATCGATGTCCTTTCTTCACAGTCACAATAAACTGATGGCCAGCATGGTCTTGCAGCTGACGGTTGCTGTTGTATCATGCAGAGGATTAGTGCTCCATGCGACCCAGAAGCCAGGTGATCAGACAGGAGGCTCTCAGCCTTCCTCTCAAAGAGATTTTTGCCCCTTTTAGAATCATTTCACCCCCCCGGGCAGCTCCAAATAGCACCTGTGTGCGTGAAAGCCAGCGCCGAGCCTCCCGCCTTGCTGAGAGCTACTCGCTGCGCGCCAGAGTTTGACACTGTAATAATAGATTTCTTTTGTCAGATGAAATTAATCTTGGATTATCTGCTTCACCAATCCCAAGTAGCGGCTCCTGCGTTACCATCCTCTTTCCTTTGGCAGGAATCTTTCAGGAAATTAGATGCAAATTGCGAAAAAAATACATGAGTTAACCAAAGTTGTAAATCCAAGACATGTCCCACGTGAGCCCAGGAGGCAGGAGGAGAAGAGCTTTTAAGCCACTTCTCCCAATTTGGGAACAAGTGCTGCACTCCTGTAAGTTTTAATAAAGCTGTAGTGGGAGACGACCTGGCTAATGCAGTGACCCTGTGCTTGAAGCAGCCACCCTCATTTAAGGGACAAAAAATAGTGTCGCCTACTCACGCCCACTAGGATCAGGTTAACTTCTGACCTCAGAATTACGGCATCCAAGTTTGCACGAGTCCCTCTGGGCTCATCTCATCACGTGGCACATGCCTGCTGTGGAGGAGACTCCAAGGTGAATCACAGAATGGTTGAGGTTGGAAGGGACCTCTAGAGATCATCTAATCCAAGCCCCTGCTCCAGCAGGGACACCCAGAGCATGTGGCACAGGGCGGCATCCAGGTGGGTTTGGAGACCTCCAGAGAAGGAGACTCCACAACCTCCCTGGGCAGCCTGTGCCAGGGCTCTGGCACCCTCACAGTGCAGAAGTTCCTCCTCACCTGGAGATGGAACTTCCTGGGTTGCAGTTTGCACCCCTTGCCCCTTGTCCCATCACTGGCCACCACTGAGAAGAGCTTGGCCCCTTCCTCCCTACATTCCCCCTTCATATACACATATTCATATTCAACATATTGATCAGCTCTTCTCGCAGCCTTCTCTTTTCCAGAGAAAATGGGCCCAACTCAGTCTTTCCTCATTCAAGAGACGTTCCAGTCCCTTAATCATCTCGGTTGCCCTAGATCAGAGGGGCTCGTTGCTCTGTCTCCTCTTGTGCCTGTCCCCATGGCCAATGGCACTGTTGTCGCACTGGCAGCTGGTAGGTTCCACTCAGAGGAAGGGTCACAGGGACGTGCAGCATGAGTAGAGTCAACGCTGCCCATTGCAATGTGGTGCAGAAGTGTCTAAGCTACCAAAGGCCTGTTTTGCTCTGGAAATGGCTGCAGTACCATTAGATACAATAGATATGTACCTTGGCCCCTTGGACAGATGCAGGACGCTGGCATAGCTTTCTGGACCAAAGCAGGCGACAGTGCTCTCCTTCACTATATATTTTTGGGATATAAACTCCTTGGGAGTCTTTGTGCTGCACTGCTGCAGCATCAGACAGAGCCTAATTGTCCTTGATTTAATTTAAGGTTCTCCTGTGCTTTATTATTTATTGTCTTCACAGTTCACAGCCCATCCCTGCAACCTTAGGAGCCGTAGACACCGTGGGGCTACAGTCAGAGGATGATCTTAAAAACAGTATAGTATAGGAGATGAAATGCAATTAAGGTGCCTTAGCTCTGCCCTGCAGCAATGCAAAGGAAAACAATTTGTTTTTAAAGGTTATTCTAATCTAGAGCTTTAAAAATCTAGCATGCCTTAATCATTACTGAATCATTATTGAAGAAATTACCTCCTTCACAGTCTTAAACAACTGCTAAATAAAATGAGCTCTTGCATTTTTTAGCAGACAAACAGTGTAATAACATTGGTTGCTGTGGCCATTTCTTAAGAGCCCGTGAGCCAGGTATCAGTCAGCAGAGGAAACAACGTGACGCCTCGGCTGAGCGTATTAAACAGTGCGAGCAGACACGGCGACGGCGCTCCCAGCGCTTCCGAGCTTGATCCGAAGAGGGAGAAGTAATGGATCCTAAGCCACATTTCGGGGCTAACTGCAGCTTTTAGCCTCGTTCTGCAATCAGCTGCTCACACGCTTCGCTTGTGGTGCTGGGCACTGTTCACTCATTTATGGTGACTGACATCTACAGTTTCGTAGCAGCAGGACCAGCCCTCTCTTCATAGAGCTTTTTTTATTCAACTTTGTGCACGGAGGTGAAAGGCCAAAGCAAAGTCCCTGCAGGACCCACTTGTTTGGACTTCCTGGGAGGACTTCCTGCTACCCTGATCTCTTCATCTTCCAAAACTTTGCTAAGGTGACTTGATAGGTTACAGGGGATCACACAAGAGAAGAAATTAGACCTTTAGGCTGATGAATCTTCACCAGCAGCAAGGTTGGAGAGCATATTTTGCTATTTTTCAGATCTTTCAAGACCAAACCCCTTTAATTTTTAATTTTGGCTGGCCAAAGTACAGCTTTTCACACCTCACTCAAGCTTTTATCAATCTCCATCTTCACTCTCACATATTCATCCGAGAGCCAGAGGAGACGGATTCCCAAAGCCGGCGCTGTCGGTCTTCGCCGTGCTCTGTGGTGGACATGGAGCCAATTGAGCATTTTGCAATTTCCAATGCCTGTAAGGAAGGGGTGGACAGAGGCCGATACGGACCAGCGTGGCCAGCCCTAGCAGTGCCATTTTTCCCTACACCTGCAACTCAGTGGTGCTGTGCGAAGGGTCACCACACACAGCCCTGCTCATCAGGTGTTTCGCTTGTGCCTGAGCTGCCATAATCCGACACTTCACTTGGAAAGCATCCGCTCCCGACAGCGTTCTGCGATCCATGTTTTTTTACGGCTGCTATCATCTGAAAATCAAGTACTTCTGGCAGTTTCCATAGCTCCGTGTAGTACCGTGTTCATCTAAGCAAATGCCATTTGCCTTTAATCTGCCCAGATCCGGTGATTTTAAGCATGCACAGGTGGAACATTAGAGCCCACGTGCCCTTTCCCGTGCAGAAAGGAGCTCTTGGTTTCATGTGCCCTGGCTGGAGGTGGGAATGCTGCTCCTGGGCTTCCTCTGCCCCACACCATGACAAGCACTTGGTTCTCCCCACCACTCCACCATTCTACCATGGTTTGAAAGCAGCAGAGTCAGGCCTGACTAGTCCAGTTCATTTGTTCAGACCCGGGTTATTGGAGAGTGCAGTTTTTGAAGTGGTGGCTTCTTTTTGGAAGGAAAAGGGGCAAAACCCGCCTGGATGCCACCCTGTGCCACGTGCTCTAGGGCGCTGGACTAGATGATCTCTAGAGGCCCCTTCCAACCTCAGCCATTCTGTGATTTAATGATTCTGTGAACACTGCAGTCTTCTGCACTGGGCCAGGAAGGGGTGATAAATGCAAGTGGCAGGGGAAAAAGGACTGGAAAAATTAATTTGTGCTCGTTAGCACCGTTTTTCTCAGCTGTTTCCTGTTGGCAACACTTGATTTGAAGTAAGAGCAATAAAATCTAAGCTCTTTCCTCTTCTACTTTCTGTGCAAGCGTACAAAGGTAGCAGTGGTAACATCATTACGCTGCTATAATTGCTTTATGTGTGTGTTTTAAGAGTCTGGCAAAGAGCTCTTGATTGTAAAGGCTTAGGGTGTGCAAGGAATGCAAGAACAAGATTTCTTTACCCTGAGATCCTAACTGCATGTTCAGCATCTCACTAATCCTCTTTTCCTCCCTGGATTGCATTTCTTGACCTCCTTGTGGGTTTTGATCTACCCGTAGAAACGCCCCAATCTATTACTCAGTCATAATTGCTTGTGGAAATACTCAAAGCCCAAGCCGGAATGCCAAGTCCCCTGAAATCTCAGGTCAGTCTGAAGGTGAGAACGGTCTCCATCTCTGGGGAGCAGGTACAAACTCTTGCCTTGTGGCACTGGGGGGGCCTGGACCCCACTGCTTGAAGAGGGGGCACTGAGCTGGCCACTGCTGAGCAAAAACGAGGCTCTTGAGAGCTCCTGCTGCATGAGCCAAACCTGAGGACTCGGTGGTACTGTTAACAGAGGGTTTATTTTGTACAGTCAGCACAGGAAAATACCCAAACCGGAGTCACTCCAGTAGCATCCACTAATTTGTCCTTCTTACTCTTGGATATATGTCAGAGGAAGGTCCTTCTGCTACAGAGTGCTGGGGTCTCACTTTGGCACCCCAGTCAGGACCTGTATGAAAATATGTGAACACCCTGAAATGCATAATGCAGTAGCAGCTGTGCCTTAGTTTCCCTCCAACCTGGACACAGTCTCTCATGGTTTGCTGTGCTTGGGCATTTGCTAGCATGAGACACCTAATTTCTTCAGTCTTCTGAGTTCTGCAGTGCTAGGGGGGCAGTGATGCCATTAACAAAATCCAGGCCCTTCCCTAGAGAATTGAGCAACACCTGGAAAGGGACTCTGGGCTCAGGCTCTTGGTGTGGGTGTCCTGCTGCTGATGACTTCTCAGCAGAAATGAGGCCATGGAGATGCAAAGACCTTGGTCTGAGATGTTTCTGCCAAGACCCCCTGGCAGCTCCCTGGCACCATGACACCTTCCACATCCCTGGGGCTGTCATGATGTCTTCAAAGGAGAAGGAATTTAAAGGATTTTGACCGACTGGCCATGAGGAGCAGCACAGAGGAGGTGGAAGGCCAGAGAAGACAGCAGCTTGGTGCACGACCACCTCCCACTGGCTGCATGGGATGAGACCCAAGAGCTCCTGGAAGCTGCTTGGCCAGCCCAGCACATCTGGGTCCTGGGCTGGCAGAGGGAAGCACCTGGTAACAGATGAGGCCCGTTAAGAGTTAATGCCTGCATTTAGAAATGAGCCACGCGAGTTGGAGGCTTCAGAAAAGATGATGGTGGGTGTGAAGCACTGTAACATTCCTATTAACTTGAAATGTCTCCTGCTCTGGCCAGAAAGAAGTGCCCAGATTTTGTAGTCAATATTAATTTTACACTTGGCGCCACAGGAGAGCGTGAGCTGCTGAGTTCACCAAGGGTCCATCTAATAAACAGACAACAGAAAATCAGAGAAGTGAAGATTGAGTTCACCTGCCCAGGAGATGAGACTATAATAGCCATGAGGGTTGTGGAGGGCAATGGAAAATTCTAAGCTGTAATGAGGAGTTGCAGCAGCTGTTTGTGCCCTAGAGCTGCAATGGGTACAGGTAAGACTGTGGGGGATGAGAGGTGCTACTAGCATTGTGCAGGAGGGAGGAAGGAGGTTTTGGATCTGGAATGAGAGACAGATGAAAAGGAGGGCATCATGTCGCAGGTGGGCTATAGGAATAGATGGGCCAGCTAAGAAGAGTCACTTGTCACCTTGTAAATGAATCCCAAATGTGATCTTGAACTGTATTCCTACTGAAGAGGGTTTGGCATTTTAGCTGAGCTCCCACGTGTGCTCCCGTTGTCCATCAGGTCTGCTCGGGCTTGTCTGGTTTTGATCACCTCTCTGGCCAGATTACTTTAAGCAAGCTGTTCCTGTCTCCTGGAGGCCTATAGTAAACCAGGCATCAGGCATTCAAAGCTGTGGTAATTAGCCAAGTAAATGCTGCAGGAATAAGGGATGGACCTGATTCCAAAAAGCCAGATGCTACAGGCTTTCTAATAAACCCTGAAGAAATTTTCTGGGAGCATGAGATAATTATAAGGAAAAAAAAATGCTTTGAGGGACATGTTGCCTGCTTTCTTCAGCCTTCAAATAGTTTACAAAACAGTCAGCAAAGACCACAAAATTAGCTCCTTTTTTTTCCTATCTTCTTGCCAGAACAGGACTTTCCCCAAACAGTGCTTAATTTCAACACTTCACTGCAGCTGATCCATGGGTGCTTAGACTTTGCTTGTCCATTTGCTGCATGCCTCGTCCTTTCCTTCCTGGGAGATCAGAGCCCACTGAATGCACTGTGGGCTTGGAGGAGCACCAACCCGCCGAAATCCCTTACAAGCCTATCCCATGGTTAGTGAATACATCTGGAGGAGCTCAGATATCTTTATTTTCATTTATGTTGTACTATCTGCATTTTGTATCTGGTCATTAAAGATCTAAGGTGAATGAGTAAGGGAAGTCCTGTACCTGCTTTATTGATCTGCAACCAGCTAACAGTGGATGCTGCATCTCCACAGTTGTAATATTCAGGAATGATTTATAGGCAGAAAGTTACTGATTTTGTTAAAGATAAGGAGCAGAATACAAACCTGTACTGAAAATAACTCATGCAAGGTGCATTATTTTTGCTAGGTTTTCAGACAAGCCCTGCTAGCATCCCAGTTTGGTGGCCAGCAAGGACCCTGCTGAGATACTCTGTTGTGTGACAGTCGGATGATTTTGACCAGACTAGATTGGTGAACCTGAGCAATGCATGTCTATTTTATGACAACCATCCAGTTAAGAAAATGCTCCCTTTGACCAAATGGATGCCTACTTGGCTTCAGTGGACCTTGTTGGAGGTGGCTCCTTCTTGCTCTCCTACTGTGCCACAGAACATAAAACCTGGGCAAAACTGGCTTGTGATTTGGATGCAGAATCCAACATTTCAGCGGCCCTGTATGCTGTCCCATTGCCAGGACTGGAAGGTTTCACCTGAGGCCTAAGGAATTAAAGGATGAAATATCTGGATTGTTAAAGGCAATGTGTAACATTTCTCTTAAAAAAAAATTCTTGTCGCCTGGAGCCTGGAAAGTAGTAAAATATAGCATCAATCTTCAAAAATGTTTTGGGAGGATCCAGGAAATGAAAGTCTTGTAAGCCTCCCATCTAAAGTATATAAAGTAGTAAAAGCTATATTAGAAGAAAAATATAGCAGACATTAGGGAAAATACAGTTTTCTCAGTTTGAGAAAAGTATATGTGATTTCTGTACTTTTTCAACAAAAGCCCTTGTTGGGAAGCTGAGTAGCTACTGAATAAGAGGGAAGGTCCTGATTCATGGAAATGATTGGCTAAAGGTTGGAAAAGAAGAGTAAGAGAAAATGGGAGAAAAAAAAATCTTCCAGTGAAGGGATGTTGCAAATGGAATTTTGTAAGTCAGTATAGGTCAGTACTGGCATCTGTACTGTTGAATGCATTCATAAATGACTTGGAAAGGAGGGAAAATGGGGAGACGGCAAGCTGCGTTGATAACGAGCGATTCAAGGTACCAAGGAGAAGGGCCAGCAGTGCAGTATCACTGAAAAGGCTTACGAGACCAAGTAACTAGGCAACAAAATGGCAGATGAAGTTTCATGTGGCTAAATGGCGAGGCTAGCAAAGCCCGTCCTTGCTTTGCATGTAAAATGACGGCCTTTGAGCTGGCAGTCACCACACAGAAGCCAGACCTTGGGGTTATGATAGATGGCTCCATGAAAGCTCAACTGCAGGCCTGCAGCAGGTAGAAAGGCAAATCAAATGTTAGGCATTAAGAAAATAGAAGAGAGCACACCAAAAAATCCTTGTGGCACTGTACAAATGTATGGTGTGCTCCCACCTCAAGTTGTGTGGTTCTGTTTCCTGCATCTTCCAAGAATCCGTTAGAACTGGGAAAGTCCCGGGAAGGATCTTCTTGGGGCCAGAATAGCTTCCATATAGGCATGAGTGAGCAATCTGCTTCAGCTCCGAAGAGTCACAGTTGAGAAGGTGGTGTGGTGAGGATACAAAAAAATCACAAGTGGGATGAGGAGCAAGGATAGAGTTGGAGTGTTTATTTCCTCTGCCAGTGCAAGAAGGTGGGTTTTTCAAAGATGAGAGTGGAATTGGTTTCCAAACAAACAAAAGGAGCCTCTTCTCAACTGTGACATCTTGCCAAAGACGTTGTGTATATAGTATCTTCACAGGGCTTCCACACAGGCGCACGCTGACGTATAGAGGAGTCCCTTGTGGTGATTTGTCTGTTTTGTAACCCCCAAGTTAAGGATCAGGTATAATGGAATCTGCTCTCCAAATCTCTCCTGCCCTGCTCGAATCTCCAAGGGAGGGGTTCTGCAATGGAGGCTTGTGCCAAGGGATGTCATCTTGAGGCACAAAATGGTGGCAAAAGCTGCCAAGGAACAAGCACGGGAAGGGTGAGGCAGCCCCGCCCCGCATGGGCCGAGGCCTTCACGAGAGGCGGCTCTGAAGTAACGTGGCCGTTAGGGCGGCCATTAGCGCAGGCAGGATATGGAGTATCCTTAGGAAGGCTAAGAAGTATCAGGGAGTGTGAGAAAGAGGGAGCTTGGTGGAGTCATCTCAAGAAGGGCACCAGGAGAACACTTCAAATTCATCTGAGGCCTCTCTTGCTGTAGGGCAGAGGGATGGAATTAAGAGCCAAGGAGGGATAGAAACAGGTCCTTGCTCAGGGTGGCAGGAGAATCGCCTCCTAGATCAGCTCCCCAGGTGACCTTATCCACTAAGTATGAGGCCCTGGAACTTGAGAGACAAGCAAAGGAGGACACTGACCAAGGTCTGTCTAGGGGCTGCTCTAAGGTGAGACAGTCCGTCTCATGCCATAAGACTGTCTCTACTAAGAAGATAAGAAATTGTTGTGGGTGATTCAAGTTGTGCCAGAGAAGATTCATGTCAGATATTAGGGAGAATTTCTACATGGAAAGAGTGGTGGAGCACTGGAACAGGCTGCCCAGGGAAGTGGTGGAGTCACCATCTCTAACAGTGTTCAAGACATGTAGAGGTGGCACTTAGGGACATGGTTTAGCAGGCATGGTCTTGAAGAGTTTACAGTTGAACTTGATTATCGTGAAGGTCTTTTCTAACCATTATGATTCCAAGGAATATCCTTCTTTCAGCCAAGCTTGTTTCCTAAAAAGGAAAGGCAAAATTCCCCTAGGTAAAATCCCATGTGATGGCTCATGGAGTCCTTGCTCTAGCCTAGCCTCGAAGCAGAGATTTGGCTGTGGAGAGAGCTTCCTCACCCAGATGTGTTGCTGTCACTGGTGTTTATGCAGTATGTACATGATAATCCTTTTGATCTCTGTAGGCATCTGGGTTTCTTCTGCTTGAGTGATTGGCAACCAGCCTAGTTCATGCGAGCTGGCAGCTGCAAAGGTGGAGACTGATAAGAAATAGCTGGAATTCATGTGGATCCTTTCCGGAGACCCCCCTTTTCCCTTCACACCTTGGAGGTATTGCATGCCTTACTGCACAGACTCACATCTGGCACGACTGGTCACTGTGCAAGGCCCTCCCTGAGAGGCACGGGGGAATGGGAGAGTGGAGGGGAGGGAGGAGAAGGCTCCAGGTTCACTTCAGAGCCTCATTCTGGCTACTGCCTTTATTTTACCAGAGGCTAAAGGCACCACGTTGCTCCCTGTAAAGGATCTGCAGCTCTGGGAGCTTGGGGGCAAACACTGGGGTGGGCAGCTCTTCCTTGGCTTGCAGGTCAACTCCTGCCAGCTGCAGCACCCAAGTGTTTCCCCCCCAGCTCTCTGAGCAAAGCTGGTTGAGTGTAGGATCGCTCTCGCTCATTTATGTGCATCATTACATACATTTGTAACATCTGGCTATGACACCTGGTCATTCATGCAAGGTTTCTTCAATATTCACGTTTCCGTAAACATCAGAACTTACGTTTATCCTCTTTCACACTTAGGAGGGAGAAAAAAAAAGCTTAACAGGAAGGACTGTGCAAAGGGCACCTTTCCCACTCTTTCCTAGTTTTCCATCACTTCCCCTTGCTTTGTCCTATTTTTTCTACCGCAGTTCTGTTCACATGCCATTCTCCTGACCTTGAATAAATCTGCATGTGAAATGTGTGTAGCACAGAGATGTTCTGATGGATCTCTTTGCTTGGGAGTCCTTGGGAGTTTTTCCTCTGGGGAAGCCACAGATCTCTATTTGTTTGGGATTCTCTGGGGGCTTTTCTTGTAGGGAACCGTGGAGAATAAAGATTTTTACAAAATATACAGTGATTCTGCAGGAATTGAGGAAAACAGAAGTGACAGCAAGTACCTTAGAAGAGGCCTCAGAATGGTGAAACTAGAAGGTTAAGGTGAAAGGCAAGGGTATGTAGACAGGAAGGATAGAGAAGACTAAAATGAAGAAAGGATTCCAAAAACATTTCAATATGTGATTCTCATGGAGTTTGCCTCATAGCAGAAAGTTTAAAGTCTGTAGCTGCCATAGTAGCCAGTAGAAGCTGCCAATGCAGATGATCACTAGCTCCACTGCTTGCCAGTTGTATTGGTTTCCATTACTAGTGGTTTCTGACAACGCCATATACCTGGAGGCATTTATGCTCCTAAATATCTTCACGGGAATGTGGAAATAAAAAATGCAGCTTTCCTGCTGGGAAGCATACGGGAGGAGTGCCACGGTGTGGAGACAGGGGAAATTTCACCCCCTCTTTTCCTGCACGGTTTATCCAGCAGCTCTCTCACGCTAAGGGCAAGATTTCTGCTCTGTGCCCAGGGTTTGGGCTGTGCCCAGTGAAGGAGCAGCCATAACTCCAGGCATTTCCATTCTGCTCTCCGCTCCTCCCCAGCTCCGCCTCTCTCCCCGTAGCCTTTCCACAAGGTGGTGCAAAATGTGTTCTGCTCTCTCATGTGTGTGTCGTGTTACTTCCAGGGAATGTGACAGAAAGCAGTAAAGAAAGGACGTGTATGGACAATACACAGTGCCCTGCAATTCTCTCTGAACAATCTGCTCCAAATAATGGCTGTGCAATGGCTTTGAGTTAAATTTGACATGGAGAATAGATGAGAGCATGATTTAAACTCTGTAGGAAGTAGTGTATTTGCAGGCAGGATGTGGACAGGGATTTTGCCTCATTGCTACAAAGAGGATCCAGTTGCCAGCAGGCAAGAGGTGCCCCAGGGCTAGGCCCGGCTGCCGAATTAGCTTTGCTCTAGAGCTGGGCTGGGATCAGTTTTATCAGCCCAGGCCGGGCCCCTCCAATGGGGACCCCTCTGAGAGGCTTTGTGGGGGTGACGTGGGCAGCAGGAAGCAGTGCCACTGTGTCCAGGTCCCCTCGGGCAGGGCTGCCTCGGAGATCTTCTCCATGCGGTCGCCCCATGTGCGGCCCAGAACGAAGCCCTGTGTGGACTTGGTTCTGTAGCCCCTCCTCTGCCCCTTGCCCCTTTGCGGCCCCTCCAACGCTGCCCCGTGCCCCTTGCAATCTCAGCCCACCAAGCACAGGCTCACGCCAACTCAAAAAGACAGTT
>JAUBOD010000087.1:955793-970271 GCA_032353885.1 Nothura maculosa | reverse complement strand
GAGTACAACAGATGGCTCCAAAAAATGTAATGTGATGTTGCAAGAAATAAAACTAAATAGCATGATTTTGCAGACATAAGAGAGAGGAAAAGATCCTAAGTATTGACATTCTGGTAAGTTTTAGGATGTTAAGAAACTGTGTTAAGGACATGAAGAAATAATATGCTGACATGTTATCCTCCAACTTGCTGTCTTCTTCCATGAAGAACGAGGTGACTTGGGATAAAAAGTCCCAACTTTGAACTTGCTTGGAACTTGGAGGAAATAAGGCAGGAAGCTGGTGCTCTCTATACTGAATGATTAATTAATTGGGTGGTTTGAATGGGAATTAAGGATAGAATAAGTAAAGGTAAGCTCTTCAAGCTTGAGGAAGATAAGAGGCAACATGTATGTTGGCAAAAGCCATTCCACCTGCATGCATCAGTCAGGAAGCTCAAGTAGGGCATGAGGCTGGCGTGCCTTCTGCTAGGCATTTAACTGAGAAGCCCAATGGCTTTTAAAGAAATCTGGCCTTAAGTGGTTTATTTAGCACTGAGGCGAGATCATCTGAATAAATAGTGCTGTAGAAGAAAGGGGATTTGAATACTGAGCGTGAGCCAGGAGCTGTAGATACTGGTAAGAACTGCACTGTGAGGTGAGACTTGGGGCTGTTGGTAAGAGGCTAAAGTGGCTCTTGGCAGCCCAGATAGGGCAGAAATGGTGCCCTCTCCTTAAGGAAATGAGGGGCCATTCTGTCCTTGGGTGCTGATGTTGGAAGGTGCTCAGCAGTGTTCAGGCATGAGATTCCTTCCCGGGCGTGTTTCCACCTGAAATTGCACGTGGAAATTTCCCCACATGCACCCTAACCTGGCAGGAGGTCAGGGACTTGAATATTGACCCTGGCAGTTGATTTAATCTTGATATTTGACTTGCAAACAAAGAGGAAAGTATCTGACCATGTAGCTGCAGTGCCTGTAAAATGTTTTATACCACGTGGCTGTTGGCTCAGCAAAAATTCTCATGTTTTGCAGTGAAACTGTCTGGCACCACTGACTGAGTCACGACTGAACCCAGGATACAACAGTAATATATATAAGACAATGTTTATAATTGGTATTATAAGTGCTATAATAAGGCATTTCTGTGATGACAGACCTCGGTGGATATACACTGGTAGGCAAGACCAAAGTGACAAATTAGTGACCATTTATTAGTCATATGACATCTATTTTCATATGAGTCCATCTATTGCATTCAGACTTTCTCTATATTTAAAAGCCTCTGTAGAAGGGGCAAAGTATTCTTTGACTTGCAGGAAACACTAAAATATCCCGGAGAAAACATAGGATACAACTGATTGAGGGTATTGCCATTTATCATCTATAAATATTCCCTTGGCAAACTTGAAGAGCTCAGTGTGTTTGTGACAAGGAGCTGGAGACCGAAAGCTGCTTCATATATAAATACAGTGGGTTTTGTAGCCGCACGATTTATTGTCTCTCCTTCGGCCGTGCGGCTTTGCCCACTGCAACAACACTGCAGCTGCAATAGGAAACCTGTCCCACGTGGGATTGATGGATTTCCGAGGAATAGAGTGGGTTTTGTTGTGGGATTCGGCAGTAAATCCCTGCTGCGTGGTGCCAGGGCAGCCAGGTGGGAAGGGATGGAGGTGCCCGCGGCACCCACGATGCTAAGGGCAACACAGCGACCTGAATAAAGCAATAGCCAACACCAAAGAGATCAAACCTGCGAGCAAATATTGTGGATTTTTTTGTTATTTCTTTGAATTTCTTTGTGCATCAGGCTTGGTTTTTGCACGGTGATAAATCAGGCTCCTGCTGTGTTCCTTGGGCGCTGGCCTGAGTCTTCCTCACCTCCTATTGATTTTGCTCAGAGCCTCAACACATCAGAAAAAATGGTTTCTGCTTGCTTAGAACCCTGCACGTGGTTTATAAATGCACACTTTGGGGCTGGCTTTTGCTTTGCTCTTGGAACAAGGCTCTGTTTTCCTCTGCTGCATATGCTCGTGGTGCACTAACCAGCACGTCTGCTTCCTCTGCAGCCAGCAGCTCTTCTAATGCACTGGGTCCTGGAAATCCTCTCTATTGATGTGTTGTCTGTTCTGCCCATCTGCTGTGGGGAAGAGGAGATGTGAGGAGTTTGGCTTCTGCATTTCCCAGTTCTCCAGTTGTTTTTGTGAACTGAAATTGCTCTTTTGTCTCTCTGTCTCCTTCTCCCACTGATGTGATTCATTATCAGTAGTGCTATGTAAGGCAATTCCCTTTCCCTTTTTGTGCATTAAGTTCCCTTTTCTGACTGACTTCCCACCACCTGGAAGGAAGAAGGACTGTCCAGGGATGCTTGTCTTGCCTCTATATAAACAAAGTCTATAGGTGATCTCTCAGGGCATCTCCTAGGCTTGATTAATCCAGTCTAGGAGCAGCTTATTTCCACAGAGCATCGCTTAAACGCAGCTTTAGGAAGACACCCAAATCGGCACAAGTGTTCTTGGAAACCAAGCACACGTGGCTTCGAAACCAGGAAAGATGCTCCTGATGTTATCTGCACACAGGAGACACGTCAAGACCTGGAAACAGACTCCCAAGACGGAAGCAAGGCAACGGGATAGATTATGGCATCAAAATGGGCTTGACGGGCGGAATGCATCTGTCACGAGTGGAAAGGAGCTGCTTGGTGAGGGATGCATTTCATATTAAAACAGATAAATCAGCCACTTGGAAGCAAATTGTGCTCTCTGGAAAAGTAGTTTCGCTGCTGCATGTGACACAATGCCTGTTAAACCTGATGGATTAATTTCTGAAGCTGGGAATCACGGCCTGTTCTTTATGTTTTCCAGGGTAAAAGTCAGAATTGGATAAATCATTCATGGAATCTGACAATAAGCTGTGTCTTTGAGCAGATTGATAATGTTAGACTAGGCTTGCACTGTGCTGTATAGCCCCTACTTAGTCTATCTATTGATTAATACGTAATTCCATTACAGCAAATATGTATCATAATAAATTAGATAATATAACCATAATAAACCTCCTCTATCCCATATGTGACATACTGAATAAAAATTAGCAATTACTAATTGAAATTATATCCCTTTAGTACAGTATTAAATAAATCAAAGGCATTTTTCTGTTTTAAAAAAAATCCATACATTATTCCAAACTAATCCTCTGGCAACTACAGATGTTTTCCTACTCTGCCCATTTGGCTCTGCTGGCTAATGGTAAAAGCCTTGAGGTTAAATACACTATACAGTAGGTTGGAGCTGCTACATTTTAATATATTTATTGCCATATTTATTATATTTATTGTATTTAAGGATATATGTATAGAGGGGTGATCCAAAAGGCTTCGCAGCCCCAGGGAGCAGGTTAAGCCCTCGGAGCCAGCCAAGGAACTCACCTGAGTGTGTTCATTGCCTATAATGCTGCCTATTACTTATTAACAACTTAAAACTTAATAACTGATCCTTTTTAAGTGACACAAATCAAAAGCATTTTCCAAAAAGCTGATATTTACTGTCAAATGTGTGTTTTTTTTCCCCCATGACCAATATTTCTATGTGTCTGCATATAAAATGGTATAGAAACAAATGGGAGCAGAAGGATGTGTCCTTAGCCGCTGATAACTCTGGGTTCTTTTCATTTCAGATCTTTTTCTACAAGCCACCAGAAGTGCAGTTCATCCAAGCTAAGCCAACACCAGGCTGACAACCGTGTGTATTTTTCCCTATATTATCTGACAAGATACATGTGAGAGGTCACTAGAAGTGACGTAAGACCCAACATTTTCTTCATTTTCCTTCATTACAATCAGTAATTCTGCTAAGGGGAGTATTCTACCCTTGGTAGAACTTGAGTTCAGTGGTTTCTAATGTCTCTGTGTCACACAGTCATTTGATAGCACTTTGAGATAAAAGATATTTCAGAAAGAGAGCACTTTATAAATTACCCATTTGTTACAATAAATATTGCTACGTGCTGCTTCTGAGGCAGCTCTGGGGCTATTAATCTACCCCAAACCTGTTACACCCACAACAAAAATTTAGTTTAAAAAGAGTAGGCATAATTTATCTCAGCATTAAGCATTAACAGTAACAACCATAACAGGCTTTCCTGATGCAGACGGGGTGAGCAGCAAAACGGATTCAGGTCTTTGTATTTTCTTTTCAGCTTGTTATTATCTGAGGGAAAAAAACACTAATTACCAGAAGCTAAGAGCTAGCGTGTTACTTAGCCTCTTAATTAGTACACTGATTATTAAGTGCAGGGATAACCACTAGTTGGAACACGTTTGCTTTTTCAGACTTGCCTGTTTATCTGCCTTCCTGCTCCTTCTTTTTAATGATGCCGACGGCAGCGGAGCTGCTGGAGAGGGAGCACCAGGAATTTCCCCATGAGGAATGAGGCTCTTGGAGCCTCTTGCACAACGTTACCGTGGTCCTTGTGGTGTAAAAGGGTAAGTTGTGTTTTTGGAAATTTGTTTGTTTGGCTGCAGAGGCCGGATGGATTGGGAAACCTGATGGAAGAAGCACATGGAGGGCATGAGAAAGCAGCTCCCCTTGGCTGTGTTTGCAGTGTTATTGCCATACCCAGGTGGCTCTTGATGAGCAGAACTCGTGGCTTCCCAGGTGTCACATACGTTGCACTGGATTTCCCTCTCTCCAAGCCTGACAAGTGAAAAAGACTCGAAGTGAGGTGGTTAGAGCAGAAGGGAGCCTGGTATTTGAAGAGGCATTTGCAAAGGGAGAAGGAAAAATAATCTATGTATCTTTTGCTTAAAAAAAATATTTATGAGCAATTCTCATTGTTGAATGAAAGTATAAAATACAATAAGACTGTTTCTATACTCCTTAGTTCTGTTGTTGGTTTGTGCCCTTCTGGATGGGGCACAGTCCCTGGGTGCCAGGGGCTTCTCTGCCTGCTTGAAGGTCTCTTCTTTCCAGACTGAAGAATATCTAGTTACTTTAGGGAAACGAGTCAGGCTTTGCAATGCAGATAGGGGCTGCTTGGGCTTTAAAGTTACATTTGCAAGGACTAAAATATTCACGTTACCCAAAGAAATTAATTAAAAATAGCAATGGGAAAGCCCAGGAGCTGTGAGGTTTCATGAGGGAGACAGACGGCTCATGCAGAAGCAGCAGAAAGGAGCAAATATTTTATCAAAATCTACATGTTAGTTTGGTGGGTCTCCAGAAGCACCCTTGCCCACCCCAAATGGTTTGAAATTCCAAGCAGATCTTGGAGGTTGCAAATTAAATCAGCCTGAAAAAAATTACAAATTTGGTTGTCTCACCTTAAAGTTGATTAATTCCCTTTTCAAACAAATGCAGAAGCACTGGGCACATGGGGAACCCTAAATTTCAGGTGGCTGGGGATGACACGCAGGTCCCCACAGGTAGCATGAAGGGAAGGTCACACTGAAGTTGCCTCATTCATGTCATGTTACAAGACCTGAGCAAAGCAATTTTAGTCTGCTCTGGGTTTTTCCACAGCAGACCATTGCCCACCCTGTGCTCATGCTTCTTTTTGACACAATGCAACCCATTTTTCACCGTTTTCCCCTTCAACATTCAATTGACCTGAACTATTTTCCCAGATTCAACTTGAAATTAACTCTACTTTTGGCATTCTGCACACAGCATGGAGGTAGTTAATAATATTATTTAATAGGGTCTCCTGTTTTACTTTGGAGACTTGACTTTTATGCAAATTCCGAGTCAATACTTAGAAGTGTAATAAGTATTTGCACATGGAGCTAAAAATCTGGTCATAGTTTTCATTTCACAGGCTGTACTGCAGAACCAAGACGTGATCTTAATGTCTATAAGAGTCTTAATCTTGGGCTGCCAAGGCAGTTTGGGGTTATTTTTTGTAGTAAATTTTAACCACTGACACAAACCTATATCTCTGCTGTCAGCTTCTACTTGTTTTAAAATTCAATTTATTGGTTGAGGTCCTTTGGTTGGGCAGCAAAAAGGAGCAGGAAGGATGAAGCCAAATGCCCTGCGGGTTGCAGGGGCTGGGAGAACAGGTACACCCAGGTGCAGAGCAGTGATAGAAACCATGGCAAAGCAGGGATGGGGTGGGTATTAATCTGTGCTTCAACTATAGCTTCTACATGAAGCAGGAAGGATGTATGGAAAAATCAAAGTGCCAGGTTTTCCCAGCACGTTCGTTGAATGTGATTTACTGCAGGCTCGCTGATGAGGAAGGGTTGAAAATGTTCTATTTGAAGGTTTATTTTTCACTTTCAATGAAAAGCAGTGTCTATTAAGTGCTGAATATAAACTCGTGCTGAGCTCAACAAGGCTGCTTATAAGGTTCCCTTTGAAGAAGGGCCTCATTGTGACAACGTTCAATGAGGTGACTGTCTGCGAGGGTTTTAGCCCTGCAAGGGATAGTTCTTGTGCAAATAACTAAAGGTATATAATGTATATGGCTGCAAGGTTTGCCACATGAATGTTTGCTATGCATTCTTTTCTTAAAAGCATCATTTTGTGTTTTAAATGCATTATTTTTGTGTTTTAAAAGCAACTTTGGTGGAGGAGCAGAGCAGAGGAGCATCCAGCCTGGAGCTCTTTCCCCACCTCCTTGCTCAGCTGCTTCTCCAGTGATTCCCATCCTCAGGTTTTGCTTATCATTTCAGAGATAAACACAGGCAGGGAAAGTGGTTAGTGTTAGTGGACACCGGGTGGGAGGGGAAAAGAGGTTTTCAAAACAGGATAATGTGGCTGGGAGGGGGGGAAATAATCTAAATCAATGTTATTACCTGGAAGGTTCATAGTGGTTGTTGTCACATGGACTCTTGCTCCTCCTCAGCTTTCACAGTGGGTTAACCACCAGCAGAATCACTTTAAGGTGCAGGTGCTGGCCCAGGTTTCAGTTCTTAAACTTTCTGCTAATTTGGAGTATTTAGCTCCACGCTGTCTTTGAGCCTCAGTAAGTCACAGCTGGGACTAAGAGAGCAGAAGTTGCGGTGCCGGCACCTGTGTTGGGAACACAGGGAATTAGGGATGGGCAGCCCCAGCTGAGAGCTGCAAGGTTCATAACGCAGCAGCTGGGGGACATGGGTGTGCTCCAGAGACCCCTTGTGCAAACAGCCTCTCCTAGCTCACACACTTACAAATAATTACCTTTGGCTTCAGCACTGTTCAACCTAGCTTCTCCTCTTTACTGCCATCAGGAATGCCATGGAAGCAGCCCCGGGAGGACTTTTTTGTGAAATTGAACCTCTGATAGCTGGTACTTTTGCTCATATAAATCATCTCTTTCAATATTTTTCGCTGGACTTTGTGGCTGACCCCTGCGACCATGTTCATCTCTTAACTCCCAGAATCTGTCGACTTACTGTTTTCTTAATACTGCACTCGAGATTTATCTGTTTAGGGGAGGACCTAATGGGCCTGTCTGCGTGCACTTGCTTTTACCCTTTTGTTTTTCAGCTCAGCCAGAGCTGCCTCCAGGTAGGATTGATCGCCCCATGAAATACCTGATTCAGCAGGTGCAGCATCGTGTGGTGCCTCCTTCCATAGCCCCTCTCTTTCCTGAATTCACTCTGAAGTTTATCAAGTGTGCTAAGCAAATGAAGAGACGTGATGGAGTGCAGGCCATTCCGCTTGGAAGCTGCTCCGTGTAAAAGCAGGCGTCAGCACTTGCCACCCTCTCTATGTCACATCCTCTATCAGCACGGCCGAATTTACAAACCATAAAATATAGAGGAGTGCTGTAAACCGGGAGGTGCTTCACTCAGGGTGGCTCCAACATGTTTGCTTTTCATTTCGTTCATGCAGATTTTGTTGTATTTCATAGCAGGCTTTGTTTTTATTCCAGTTAAATAGGTTCCCCTCTGTAGGGGATAACTCCCATCTCTCTACCTTTTTAAAACTTCCATTGCACATTGGCTGTGTTCACACGGATAGACTCCAGCCCTGTCAAGCTGTCATGGTCTTATTCACTGCCACCTAATACTTGTTGGCTATTAAGGCAGAAATGGAGAGTTTCTTTTGCTTTTCAAGCCTCTTGATCGTTTGCCCTGGAAGCTACGATGGGCTCCACTTTCCTTGCACAAAATAGGCTTCATAAAAGCTTGTAGCACATATAACCTATGGAAACTCCTGGAATGGACCACCCTCAGGAGGCAACTTCCCCCCCCAGAAAGTGCTGTCAGTGGGACCTCCAGCTCAGATTCCAGTGTCTCCAAGTAGGAGGGCATTTAAATAGTGACTTTTGGTCCCTCGGATGTATGTGTATGTGGGAACATCCCAAATGGCACAGGCCCTTGGAAGCATTTCCCTGTTCCGATGGAAAGCTGCCCTAGCTAGGGCTATGTTATAAAGCATGCTCCAAGCCAAGAGCAGCCTCAGTACAGGCTTTGCTTCTGTAAGAAAGAAAGTTTCTGTTACTCTGAATGTGTTTCCAAACTTTTTGGAGCTGCTGACTGTGCTTTTGATTTTTCCAAAGGAAACCAAGGACCTGAGCGTTGGCTCTAAGAAGACAGAAAGTTCAAGCTCTTCCCCTGACCTGAATCCCTGATCTCCAAGTGAAGAAGCTCCTTGGCTGGAAGGTAAATGTCAAAAGACGCTGGAATTCAATTATTTCTTATTTCCACCCATCAAGGGGAATTAAGTGAGAGGGATTAAGTGGATAAATATGTCAAGCCAAGACTGAAAACAATATACTTCCTTTCTGCAACTGTAAACAGTTACTGCTGTGTGATTTGGAAACTGTCGATTGGCACTAATTCCTATTTAAAGTATACACAACACTTTGAACAGACCACTGGTGCTGGTGGAAAGTACTCTTTTTTTATTGCTAATTGTGGCTAATAATGGATTGACTTGGGGAGGAAGAAGAATTTGTCCCCTAGCCCCTTTTCATTCCCACCTACCCCCCAAATTTCCTTACTTGAATGTGACACCATGTTATGGAGAAGGAACAGGTTTCTTTACCCGTTGATGATAGATTTATGTATAGAAATAGAAATGTTAGCACATCTTGTGTCTTCCAATTCCCTAATCTTTCCAGAGATACTATTTTTGCTAGTGTAAATGTCAGATCCCAGTTTGGAAATAATTCTTCTGTATCCCTTGTATTAAACAGATTATTCTGAGAAGCTTCCACGTTCTTTTTCAGAAACCTTCCTTCTTATAGTTGAATATTTATTTCTGTAGAAGAAAATACATAAGACTCTGTTATTACATAAGCACCAGCACCTGCCCCGTCTCCGCTTTCCTTGTTAATCCCCAAGGAGAGTTGATTTGGGCAATTTGATAGGAGTTCCTCTTAACTCATCCTGGTGTAAGAAAATCCAGGCCCTTTTCAGTTGTAGGGGATCTGCTTCTTCCCATTGTGCTTATCCCAAACTGCTGACTGCTCATGGGGAGAGAGAGAGAGATATAAGAGGAGGATCCCAGGTAGAATAATTTCTCCTTGGTCTAGTTCTTGCTTTATTGACTCGTTTTCCCAAAACATCTATTGACTTTACGTTCCCAACATATCAAAGTGATTTTGCTGTGAGCAGTTGCTCTGCACTTCAAAATTAAGCCCCTTGGGCCTCCAGACTCAGCGTTCCAAAATGAAGGTGCTAGAAGTTAATTACTTTTTGTATAAAAATGCTATAGTTTCAGTTTCTGAGCTGCATTTCTTCTACCCAGCACAGGCTCCATCCTGTTTATTTTGACCAAATCTCTGCTAAGCTTTAGAACAGCTCAGCTATTGGCACAACAGAGCGACTGCTTTTGTGTCAGCCTTAGAGCTGTAAAGACTTTTTTCCAAAGCTCTTTGGTCAGTTAATGAAGAATAAGTTATCAGCAACCTTGTTCTGCATATTAGTGAAAAAGCACATTATAAGTTAGCAAAAAAAGCTCACAAATGTTTCATTCCTGGAGGCTGCAAATACCACAACCTGCCACGGTGTCAATGAGAAAGTTGTAGCTCGAGTTAGAGAGGGAAATGAATCCTTCAAGCTTGGAGGTGGATATTCTGGGGGAAGAAGGATCTGGGAAGTGTGTGAGTGGAGGCCTCAATCATTATTGACATGTAGCTCACCCAGAACGACTTAAATTTAGGGGTTATGGCCAAGGTAGACGAGTCCACTAGCTCTGGGATCTTCTATTTGAAGCTGCACTTGTGTTTGCAGTGCTGCATTATGTGTGTAGAACTTTGTACATTTTTCCCCTTCCAGGATCAGGCACCGGAGAGGCTGAACTACTTCTAGTCCTGCCGTGGAGCTGCTGAAAGCACCAAGAAGCACCAAGAAAGGAAGAAGCAGCAAGAGCCACCCCAGTGTGCGAGCCGCTCTAACCCTGCGGTAACAGCAGGATTTTGAAGGTCTCAAGTTTTAGCATCCTATGTTTGATCTCAATCCCCTTTACTCCTTCAGTCCTATTCCTCCTCCTCTCATACTGAAAATCAAGTAAGACGCATCGAAACCTCTAAAGGTTTCCAGATGTTTCTTTTATTAGGTTATTGGCAGGCAATAACTTGCAAAGGGCAGAAGGGTTTTGGCTGTCTAGCGAATTTAATCAAAGCAGATGGGAGCAAAATGGGGGGACTTGTGGTGAGGAGCAGCAGATACCCAGGGTATTTGCTTAGAGCAGGAGGAGAGCAGCGCTTCAGAGCTGAACCAGCTGAGTGCTGCTATATAACATGACAGAAAGAGGCTGCCAAGAGATTTTGGCAGGGTAAAGAGCACGGATATTGGAAAGAAATAAAGTATAAGATGCTAGACAAAAGTTACTCATTACTTTCCCTGTAGAGACAAGTTTTCTTCCATGAAAATGCAAGAACAGAGCACTTTGGCTTTATGTCAGCTCTCTAATGTGTTTTAGAGGCCAAGCTCAGAGGTGAAGGGTGTAATAAAAGCAGCCAGGCTGAGCTGGAAGCAGGAGATTCCCGAAGTCTTCCTGAGCTGGTCTTTGCAGTGGGAATTACTGAGACCTTCCCTCTGGGGAAAGTCCTATTCAGTCCCATTTATAACTTGAAATACAAGACAAACCTCAGTAAATTTGCTTGTTGTTTTCAGCAGTTGAAAGTAAGTGCATGGTGACTGAACTACCACTTGCATAGGCAAAATTTATATATATATGTATATATATATGTATATATATTGCTTAGATGAATTTTTTAATGTATCTTCATACTTGTTTTTATCTTCCACTTTTAGTGAAGGAATCTAAATAAGTAATTAAAATATGAACACTTCACATGCGCCCAAGTCCATTTCTCTGACCAAGCTTGAAGTGCGTCCCAAAGTCCCATTTTTAGGCTAATCATTACTTGGTCTTATGTAGCCTTTGCATTTGGCAAATGCCTGAGGTGATTAGAAAGACGAGAAGGAGAGAAACAGCTGTGTTAAATAACCTGAAAACTCTTAATTTTTAGTAAATGAAGCAGGATTTATAATGGCTCATGCTTTCTGTTTAGGGGGAAGGTTTCAAAGCTGAGAAGCTGGAGGTTGGAGAAAAATCAGCCTCGTCACAGATGTCGTGCCAGGTCTTTGCTGCTCTGAGGTGCTGCAGGTCCAGCCTATGTGGAACCATCTCCTACCCTTGCAATAAGGTATTGCTAAAAGCAAGTGTGCGCCAGGCTCTTTCCTTGCTTTCTTTAATCTTCCTTCAAACATTCCTATATCTTGAAAAACACTTTAAAAGCAGAGCCTCCAGGTTTGCAGGTCTGTGCATTTTGATGCTGTACGTTGAGGGAAAGTCTGTCAGCATCTTCCAGCTATTTCCCTCACAAGAAAATAGGCTGCCCAGGAGCATCTTTATTGACTGTCACTCCAGGTCAGAGAACTGCATTGACTTCTGTAGTTCACTGCCTGAAAGAAACATCAAAATGCAAACTTCTGTGGGCATGAAGAGAACGGATGATGTGAAAAGAGATAACTCAGACTTTTTTGTTTTTAGCACAGCTTAGCTAGGAACATCTCGTTTCTTCCCATCCTTTACTATTTGTTTCTTCTGGAGCGGACCACGTCGTCTTCCTTGGCATTGGCCTTGCATCCCAGCAAACATCCTGGGATGTCATGAGATGGTTGGAGAGCTGCATGGACTGGCATCTGTTGAGCCTGATTTAGACCCTGGTGGCTACAGGGGAAATAGGATGACACAGACATCCCCCTCTGCCCTCGGGGTTGGGAAGGGCCGAGTGATCCACACTCGGCAGTGAGTCTCCCTGTGCTCCGGTACCTTGGTTTCCATGGTTACTACAGGAACTGCAGGTTTGTCAGGAGAACTGATCGGGAAGGTTCGGAACCGCATCCCGAACCTGCTCCTCCTTCCCCAGCTGCAACCAATACATGTATTTGAGCATTGCAGCATCCTGGAGCAGTTTGCGGAAAGGTTCCTGGAGAGGGCTCGGTTAGACCATGCAAACAGCTGGAATAGGTCAAAAAAATAAACAAAACCAAAAAAAACCCTTTATCTAGGCCAGTTGAAATCCAACGCTCCCTAAACACCTCTGAGCCCAAGGAGAAGGCACTTGGGAAGTTCTTGGGCTATCTCAGAGTCTCAATGGAAGGTCTAAAGAAGTGGTGGAGCAGGATGCAGCTGGGCACAAGATACAGAACCAAAATGAGAGGGGGAAGATTCTTGAACCAGCAGCTGGTTCATCAAATCGGTCCAGTGTGTTATTACATTTGAGGGTGCTACTGCAGTTATTAAATAGCTTTTCCCACCTTTATAAAAAAAAATCAATACGATATCATTTTGCATCATACCAGCAATGGAAAAAGAGTTCATGAGGTTCTTAAAAGGTCTGTTAGCAGTGTTCCAATTTAGCTAAGCATTGTAATTTTGTAAATGAACTCCAAAAAATCATGAATAAAACATGGAATAGATTAAGTAAGCTGAATGGAGTGTTGAGAGAGGACCCCAGATCTGTTTTGGCTAATGCACATAGCATTAATTCTGCAGAGCTGCTGTCTTCACGCAGTGCTAAGTGAAACTGCTTCCATCATTCAAATGGATCATTCCACTTCCATGGAAAAGTTTCTTTTATGTTTTCGTCTCTTACCAACCCAGAATTGAAGGGGGACAACCATCAGGGATGGCTTCCAAGATGAGTAATTCCAGCATCTGAACAAATTCCATTCTGCCCTGTGATGCCACGTAGCATCTTCGGCCACCTTAGACACAGTTGTAAATATTATATTGCCAGATAACATTCAATTTATGCTACATATTTTGGGGTATTAATGTTTTTTCCCCCTCAGAGGATCTCTGGGTGTCTTTGCACTATTGAGTGCTTGAATATTTATTTTAAGGGAAATTTTAGTTCTGACTCAAGCTATACAATATCCTGTATATTGCGTAATCCCAGTTTCATGTCTCTTCAGGATTTTTCCTGTGGCCTTTTTGGGTTTTGACTGAATTCTGTGTGTTCTAAATGTGTTGCAACACAACATTACTCTGGATGTTAATAGTGGTTTGAGAAGACATAACATCGACTTAAGTTCAGAGAAGCAAAAATATCAGATTTGTGTTGCCCAAGATGAACAGAATCACCACATTTATTCACTATCTTTATTGCTTCTTCCCTACTACTATATTTAGTGAATTTGTCCTCTAGGTTTAATGGAGGACAGTGCTAGCAATCTGGAAAATCTGGCACCGTTACTCCCTGCAAAATGCCCATTTGCATACATTAAATATGCCTTGCTAAATTCTAACAACTCGGCATCACTGAGCATCCCAAAAGGAGCGAGTGTCTCGGGTGCTCGACCTGCCTTTGCTTTTGGCCATGTTAATTCATGCAGCTGAGTCAGCTAAAAGGAAAACAGCCCCAGCTGTTTACTGTAAAGCTCTAAGGTCTTTGGATGTGGGAACTTAGCAGCTCCCAGTCTTTAAGACTGCAGGGATCTTTATGCATGTTGTCCTTAATTCTACACCTGGTCACATTTCTATAGGGCTTACAAGACCTTGTTCATCAAAGGTAATTTTAAATGCAACAAGGTTTGCTATTTCATGTGGAAGACATTGATATATCACTCAATTCTCTGCCTGGTTGCTCTTATGTTCCTATTTGCTCTTTTTCTTCCTTTAAAAGGCAGTTTGTCTTCAGGAATTTCTCTTGGAATCAACTTGCTTAAAGACTTTAAAATAGTTTGGAGCTGTCTTGTTCTCCTTGGTCATTTTGTGCTTTCTGTTGAGCAGTAATAAGGCAAAAGTGAAACACTTCTTTTTGTTTTCATTTCCAGTCCTTAACTTTAAATCCTTCAGGTTAGACTCCATTAATCTCTGGATTTCAACATCAAAGATCAGAATAGTGATTTATAATGTGGAGCCTCTGTCTCTTTACCTTTTTTCACTTGAAAAAAATCCAGAATCGGAAAACTTTGTGTATCACTGTTTGTGTATCGCGGTTGGACTCAATGATCTCAAAGGTCTTTTCCAACTCTTAACGATTCTATGATCTAATATAGTGTTAGATGAGGCCTCATTTGTTGTCATATTTTCCAGATTTCCTTGCTCACCCTGAT
>JAUBOD010000087.1:868486-881091 GCA_032353885.1 Nothura maculosa | reverse complement strand
AGCAAAAATTTTCCTTCTGAAAATCTACATGAGCTCCTGAAGTATTATATTCACGTAATAGCAGGAAATCTTGCTTGATACCCAGACATTTAATACAGAAATTAATTTTGCAATCTCATGCTTGGAGCAGTGTGACTAAGTAGATAAGCATTCCACCGTAGTATATTAAACCTGAAGAGTTGATGACTAAGACCCTTCAGGCTCTTTGCAGAAGCTGCTGAAGCCAGTGGTAATTGTTGGAGTTTGTTCTCGAAATGGCTCGTGCTCAAAGCCTGCGAGTTGCTGGTAATAGAAGCTGTGAAATGACTCTGAAAAGCCCAATAATTTGCCCTTTAAGACCAATGTGGCTCCTTCAGTGGCAGCTGCTGCTTGTTTTTCTTTAGCAATCACAGTAGTTAGGTACCTCAAGGACTCTGTGTTTGTATTGCTGAGTACATCTATGTGTTCTGTTTACTTTATTTCTGCATAGTTTGCTTGGGGTTCCTGTGAGCCATAAACATGGGCTGTTTTTCCTCCCACCAGAAACCATTTTATTGGAGAACATGGATTTATTTTGATGAGCTAACCATAAAGATTGAGATATAATTATGAAAGTTTCAATAATACCAAGCATCAGAGTGGGATTTTTCCCTGTTTACTGATCTAGGAATTTCCTGAGAGATTTAGAAATTTGACCGATGAAAATTAATCGCATTTTATTTTTATATATGAGCTAACTAAAACATACCCCAAATTGTCAGTGTTTAAAACTGAAGTTTAGTACTATATTGAAATAGTTTAAAAAAAAAATCACTTTGTGATGGTATGTACTGAATATTCAAAGTAACATTTGCTAAGCACCCAGAAGCAGACCTTTTGTAATAGAGTAGTTTTTAACAAGAACAGCCTATATGGAAGATGGAGTAAGTGAATTTTCTTTGCACGATACAACTACTACAAATACTATAGGTTCTGGAATCTTCCTGAGTATTTTAACATGAAACATATTGATTTGACTCTAAATAATATATGAATATAGGCCTAATAAGTAGCAAATGGAGAAGATACCTTAGTATGTATTAACAGACATTAAAAGCTCAATTTGTGTATTCATCTGTTTTAATATAGTTTAGGTAACTGTAGCTACATGCAGATACCACCTTCCATATAAGTTTAACTGGATATGCACAAAAAGAAAGGGTGAGTGAAAGGACTGCTAATTGTGCTTTCAAGATGATGAAAAAATGCTATTCTAAGCTGTGTATTTTCTCAGATAGGTCAAAATTCGTGAATAAAATCAAGATTTTCTGCAAGTTTCAGTAATAATAATCATTTAACTCAGTCAGCTGTAAATTAGAAATATTTCTCTATTCTTACCTATTTTGTAGCTTATCGATTATTTTCAAAATAAAAACAATAAACATGCTTTTAGGCAACATTGTAATTAAAAGACTGGAGAAGGTAATTGCCATTTGTTAGTATGCTGCTATAATTACTTTCCTGCTAGAATGCAGGCAGGTATGTGAGAGATGAAGGCTGATTAAAATGTCCATTAAAGCACCTCAAGACAGATGGGGTGTAATTGGAAGAGTTTTAAATAGCAAGGCAAGCAGTATGTTGTACACCAGGAATTGTACAGCATTTTTCTCACTGAACCTGCAGCCAAATGTGTGTGTTTGATGGACAGCAGCCTGTTTCCTTGTTTATGCCTGTGCACAGATTGCACGTGAGTAGAATTAACACAATACATGGCAGAATTGCTTCTATATAGTGAGCCTGGTGCGTTTGGAAATAGCTGTGCTGTGCTGCCACGGGAAGGTGCAGTTTGATGTGGGATCCTGCTCGAAGCCGCCCTGGGATTTTCCAGCCATAGACTTGCAGCAGCCCCTTGTGGTCTTGAAACGACTCGTGTGGGTTTGGAGTTGCTGGGATTCCTCTGCCAGGCACCAAACAGCAGTTTGAATGTGTGTCTAATGTGCTAGGGATGAGTCTTGGCTGAAAAAGGAGAGATCAGATGACTCCCAAGGGAGTCAGCCCAAAGCCTTCTCAAAGCGTTGGTTTTTTGCAAGCATGGATTCTGCATTTGCTTTTGATTTTGAGATATGATTTTATGCACACAGACTTGTTCTGCAGGTGCTGGAAGCCCCCAACTTTCTCCAATTTGTTTTTATTCCTGCACATACATTCCTATAGACAAGAAAGCTTATCTTAAGTATTGAGAAATTCTGTTTGCTGATTTGCAAGATGTTCTGAAGTTAATGTGTGTAATTTAACAGGTAATATGCAACCATAAAATATGAAACTGGATTTTAATATCAGTTTGTTGAAGCTTAAGAAAGATCCTAGACATTTTTTAATAAAATTAGTTATGAAGTAGGTGTTTGTCTATTGATAATAATAAAAAATATATTTTTTCATCTCAACTTCACTGTATTGAAATTTGGCATAGGTAACAATGGTAATCTATATGCCTCCTATAGGTAATCTATAATGTGCTACTGCTTATTCTTCCTTGTAGAGGCTGAGCATGAGCTCCTCTGAGCAAGAAAAGCTCAGTGTATCTTTCTCCATGACAATGCAAGTGTGTGTCTGAGGTGCTTTTAAGATGATTTTTGTTTTTATTCCTCTGCTGGTTTTACTCAAATGCTTTCTTTCCCATATAGAATGAACTGAACAATAGTGAAAAAGAAAGCAAGCTGGTTTCACTTGAAAGGAATAAAATGAAAGTTTGTTGAGTGTTCACACATGTGCGTGCACACGCACCAAAGTTAATGGAAATATAACTGGCAGCTTAACATCAAGCCTAGAAAAGCTTTATAGCTACTTAAAGCTATTTTGAAACTTAGACTTGCAATTTCAGGACTAAGTGGGTAAATGATCGTTTTTAGTCTCACAATAGTGTGGCTTTTCAACTTGCATGCAGACACCTTCTGCTATCAACTGTGGTGTTGTAATAAAGTGAACTTGTAGAAAACTTACCCTTGATTTCTTGTACCTACTTTTTTCTTCCAGGTACCTTATAAACTTCTTGTTAGATGCCACGCTGGGAATGCTGTTAATCTACGCCGGGATCCGGGCAGTCAGCAGCCTTGTGGATTGGCAGCAGTGGGAGTCCCTTCGCTTTGGTGAATATGGTAAATGTTCCTCCACTTGTGCTGGGATATTTCTGAGACAGAATTTCGGAATATTTCTGTTATTGGCCTATCCTAAAATCATTACACATCTCCCAAGAGTCTCTTTAAGTTGTGTAGTTTGCCATGCAATCTGTATATTTAATAAATATAGGTTTGCAACTGCCCAAAAAAGCAGTTTCAGATGTCTGCTCTTAGGAGATGTAACTATTATTAATGTAAATATACAAAATAACCATAGAAATAACTATGATATCTTTAGTACAGTTGTAACTTCAGTTATATATTCTCATTTACATAGACAAATTATGTAGCCCTTTGGGTGCATTTCTGGGACCATTTAAACTATTTTAAGTCAGCACTGCCTGTTTATCTACTTTATTCCCATCTGCTGCTCTCCAAATGCTTCTGCTCTTTTCCTTGGGCTTGTGCTCCTCTGATCCTTTAGGGGGTTGATTTGGAAAGCAAAGCCAACAGAAAATTTACTGTATAGAGAGTAGTAAATAGCTGCTTTTAGATCAGTTCTCAGGTTTGAGTCTCCCAAATATCCGAGTCCTATTGGAGACACTACTAAATTACCATTAAATTCCCCTTTTCTGGTTGTCAATTTGGCTTGGAGTCTTTTCAGTCTGAGCATTCTAGACCATGTAAAATTGGCTTTGTATTTAAAGCAAATTTTTTGTGCATCTATTACACAACTGTAATTCAGAAAAAAAAGGTTTTTTTTCTAATGGCCTACTCTGTTTTTTCTGTAGTGAACCTGTTCATATTTTAATAAATAATAAGGCATCTATGACTTAGTTAAGTTCTTAACATCAGCAGGTGAATGTGTTAGTTTTGTTCCGCAGCGGGGCAGGGTAGGATCCTCCGTTGTCATTTTGAGCTGAGAAATTGAAAACGCTTCAAACTTGTTCATCAAGTATTTCTTCTCCTTGTCCATGCATATAAATCATACATGAATTAATGTAATTTCTCTTTCCAATATCAGAATGCTTTCTCAGTGGCTCTTTCATTTTTTCTCTTTATTTAATGTCCTGTCTCTGAACATAGTTATTGGAAAGTGTGCTGCACATCTGGGTTGCCCATTTCCATTAATTATGAGTGGAAAGCTTATGTAAAGAGAATTAGAGAATAGGTGGAACGTGGTTAGATTGCAGTGGGTTAAGTTAGGCCTTATGTAAGAAATAAGGAAGTGTCTATAAGTTGCATTGCAACGTTCAGCATCCCCTTGAGAAGTACACATTTTGTCAAGTACAGTTTGCAAAGGAAGGAGGAAGACTATGTTAGATTTAGTATTTGAAGATAAACCTGGGCGTATAGAGCATGTGTAGACATGTCTTAAAGAATTTGGGTGTTTTAGGGGAAATAGAAAGTTGCTCCACATGTTTTCATGTGTTGACAAGTGAGGAAAACCAAGCAAGAGCCCCCAAAGAAGCCGCCTTTTTGCCCAGGCTCTGCTGTTTGTATTGCTAGTGCTCAAATAATGATTTATCTTAGTTCTCACGGTGAGCTCATTTCCCTTCTTAGCTCTATTACTTGATCCCTGCTGATTCACTGCTTGAGAAGCCCTCACCAAAATAGCAGTGGTCCTGCTGGGTTTCAAAGGCTCTCTTTATATGGAGGGTAGTTGTTAAGTGGAAGTGCCTCAGGGAGAGAATGGCTACCAAAATATGAACATTCAGAAATAGCTGCTGCTTGCAGAGCACAGCGACCCTGCGTGCTGATTTATGGGCCAGGCAGCCCAACGCTGCCACAAGGGCTTTTTGTGGCCCAATTGCCACATTTGTTAGATTTCTCATCCTGTTGTCACACTCGGCACACAAGGAGCTGGTTTGAATAGAAGCGTGCGATCGATTCATGTACTTAGGCACGTAAGGAAGATAAAAACAGTTGTGATTTGCACTGAGAAGAATGTTCCCCGATACCATAAATGCAAAACATTCTCCATCCCGTCTATATTGGCCTCTAAAGAAGTCTTTAGACTTCTTTAGAGGCCAATATAGACGGGATGGAGAATGTCTTTAGACTTCTTTAGCTATTGCAAGTAGGAAACAGGTGGTTAAATCCCTCTTTGTCAAAATGACCTATATTGGCAACGAAACCCTTCTGTGCTCTCTTTGCATGCCCTTGCTTCTCACTTTGGAAAGTTTAGAAATAGGATTTGCTGCATCTTTTTCCTCTAGCTCTTTGTGTGCATTGCAAAATAACTTCATTAATGTATGTACAGCCTTGTAGAGTAGACACATTTACTACCAAACTATTTTGAGTTATTTTGGAGCAATTCTGTGAGCTTTTTTAAAAGAAATCCTTCTGGGCATGAGAAGAAACAAGTTACCACATAGAGGACTGGAGTGTCTTGTTCAAGAGCTGTTCAGGCACTTGCAATGAGTGACTGACTAAAATCCCCTTAATATGTACTACTAGCTCCTTCATTGCTCAACATTTTCACCAAATGCCACTAGTTTTGTCACCTATCAATTCCTGAGGACTCCAAATTTTCCCTTTTAATATGCTTTTCTTGCTGCAACAACATTTCTGTGCATTTGCTAGTTTATTCTACACATGTAAGTTCTATGTGATAGATATAAAATCCAAAATTGAGGTAGAGGCCAAGAATCTTTAGAAACTAAAGTTTATGACTTCACCATCAGATTTTGAGTTCAGTTGTGTACTGAACCTTGGAATGGGCAAGTGTCCTGAAAATTCTCGGGATAAACCTATTGGATGTGGTGATGCTATTAGCTTCTCTTTTCCTCTTCAGTCGCATAGTTTGTAAAATAGTAGGAAAAAAATAGGTTGGAAAGCATCTCTGGAGGTCACCTAATCCGATCTACTCCTCAAAACAGGGTTAACTTCAAAGCTAGATCAGGTTGCTCAGGGCCTAGTCCAGTGCAATTTTGGATTTATCCACGGATGGAGATTTATTGAACCCCCTGGGCAAGCTGCTGCAGTGCTTATCCACTCTTACTGTGAATTTTTTCTCTGTGTCAAGCAGAATTTTCCTTGCTGTGACTTGTGAGCACTGCCTCTTGACTTGCACTGTGCATCTTTGGCAAGTGGGGCTCACATTTTCTCTATAACCCCCCTTATGCAGCACAAGCCACAGTTACATTCTCCCTTCTCCCTTAGTCCTCTCCTAACAGGGTGATCCCAGATCCTCAGCTTCTCCTTGTAGTAGCTCACGTTCTAGCCTGTCAAAATTTTAAAAGTACAGTAGGACACATATATCAGAGTTTAATATAGGCAACTTTTAGTTTGTCCTAAATAAATAACATTACATCCATCGTGGAGAAAAGGGCTCATGGGTAACAGTGGTTCTACCTGTTGGTAATAGCAGATTTCACCCTTTTTGGGCGTGCTGCATGGCCAACCTCATGCTGCAGTTGAAAGCAGATGGGAAAAGAGCTCAGAATAAATGACTAAGGTTTCAATAGTAAGCCTGTTGCTAAAGTTAGGGTTTTTTTTCCATATTCTTTCTTAATAAAGAAAAATGGAGAATGCTGATCAAAATGTGGCATATAAAACTCATTGTTAAAATTTGATTCTCCAATATATAGTTCAGGACTGGTATCCACCAAAGAATCACAGTTGCTTCACGTCACTGCTCATATTTTCCTCCCAAATTTCTCTTATTTTAAGCACCATAAGCCTTAAACTGCAGGAAACAATGAAAATCTTTTGGTTTTTTTAACCATTTTCTATTTAATGTTTAGCAGTGATCACCACACCATAAATTTATGTAGGAAAACTCTTTTGTTTTGGGCTCCAGCCTGATTTATCAGCTTCTCTCTGCTCTTTGTAGCATTTCAGCGACAAGCCGTAAATCTCTAGATAATTATTAAGTACTAATACTGAAAGCCTTTCAACAACGTTCCAGAAAAGGAAGCAGCCATTAGGCATTACAAATATACAAAGGCATCTGATTTTCCATTGCCCATTATTCTTCCCCGGGCTCAAAATTTTTAAGCTGTTTGAAGATGTTGCAGGAAGATTTGGGAATGTCCCAGGAAAACCAGCAGTCTCCAAGTCTTTTGGTTTCCAGTGAAGTACTGCAGGTGTTTTCCAACTAGGAAATCTTGATGATAAAATGCACTGTCCTTTATTTTCTTTTTTCTTTCTTCATTCTTTTATTTAATAGTCTCATGGTCTATGTAGTTTTGCTGTTCAAATATTTATGCCAGATGGTTTTTATTCTGTATTGGCAGATAACTTCCTTTTTTCTTTCTTTCACTATGCCACATCCCAGTAAGATTGAGCAGAATTTCAAAGCCTTTCGGGCTGAAATTAAAATCAGTTTTTAATTTTTTGTTCAATTATTTTTTCTTTTGGCAAGTAGCTTTTTCCATCAACTCTTGCACCACCTATTGCCACAATTATAATTGATGAGCTACAGTTACTAGCTTTCTATAAGAAAATGATTTTTTAAGGTAGATTATTAAGATTGGCAGAAATATCACACTTAAGTATTCTGCTTCACGCTGGGTAATTTTTAATACTTTTTTCCACTTAGGAAACTTAGTTTTTTAGGATAGAGAGAGAAAATGAAAATTTAGGGAGGAATAAATTGTATTGTTCGGTGTAGAAGAGTGACTGTGTAACCAGTTCCTGCAGAATCAGATCAAATCCTGTTACCTTCTGTTTCTATTACGAAATTGAAGGGCTGGGGTGGAGCAAGAGCATTAAGGAGGCTGATGAAGATGCTTTAGAAGGATAAATCAGCTTGGTCTCTTCTAATTTTCTCTAATATATTTATGGAAGTAATATAAAATGAAATGAAATAATGATATCTGCATATTGAACCTTTTCTTGTTTTTGCAGGTGACCCCCTGCAGTGCCGTGCTTGGATGGGCCAGTGTTTCCTGTACATCCTAATCATGATGTTTGAGAAAACTGTCATCATTATAGTGCTTCTAATACCTCAGTGGAAAGAGGTTGGTATTTTCACAGCACTTCAGACACATGAATTTCTGGTGGCACAAGGCACAAAGCAGTAGATTATTTAATGCTGGTTTTTGGCTTGGCTTATCTCCCGGTGTCACAGCTTCCTATAGTTGATGCCATTTAGCTCTCTCCTAGCCACGTGTTCTTGCACCTTAATTAGGATACAGCTAATTAGACTTTCTGGCATCCGTTCTGGTGATATCCTATTACATTTTGGGTTTACTGTATACTGTGGTGTGTAAAATTACACTGCATCTACTTGTCTGAGCACTCTGGAAAGAACTAAATGGTTCTTCTTTCTCTGACATATTTAATCCAAATTTAAACCTTTTTTATATTTTGTTTTTTTGTACTATTTTGAAGAATTATTTTTATGTGGCCTTATTGCTTTGTCTGAACTGTAGTTTCAGTATTTCACACTGGATTAGTGGAACCAATGCTGATGGTTAGAAACAGGCCTATTTTGATAGAATCAGTCCACTTTAATATTCAAAGTGATAGTGCTTGTTGCTATAGCAAATTGAAGCCCATTAGTCACTTAATGCATATTCTAGACTCGTCTGGAAACTAGGAGTCTTCTGTTACTGTACATGTTGTGAAGCTTTAATTGAAGCTTCAGTTGGAGTTTAAATTAGCTAAACTTGCAGCTTAGAACATGTTCCTTGGGAGCTCTGAGACATTCAAGATAGTCCTTACGAAGTTCTTCAGACTTCTCTAAACAGAAGTGACTGAGACCACAGTGGGTTCCTTGTCAGCCCCACTTACTAAAGCTGCAATTTAGAAGCTGTCCTAAATACTTTCCTTTCTTACAAAGCTGCCCCTTTTGGTTCGTAGATGCTGTTTCTGTCGTATTAGCTAGTGCCTGAACTGCACTGACTAATCCAGTTGTGTGCACATGCTGCTGTGATCTGAATGTGATCCTTTTCTTTCCACAGGTAGCTTTATTGAATCCTATAGAGAATCCTCAGTTGGAGCTGGCTATCGTCATGCTGATAGTTCCCTTCTTTGTTAATGTTAGTACAACTGCATGCTTCTCTGAGATAGTTACGTGTATTTCCTTCTCCATCTGTTACATTATTAACATTAATCTTTCAAGTACAATGTGGCTTGGTGTCTAAGTTGCCTTTATTTTAAAAAGGGTGTTAAAAAGTGGGTAAAATGTACAGGTATGTTGATTGGATACAGCCAAAATCCATACTGAGCGCGGTAACTGGTCTCAGGAGAAGTGCAGCGATGCCTCATAGACCTCCTTGGGCTTATGACTTCAGTAGATGGGATGCAATATTGCAGTACTGTCATAGAGGTTCTAAAATTACAGTGAAATTTGCTCGAGGAAGTGCTTGATCTAATAATAACTGTACAACCATATATCTTGTGGCTCACTGTGGCTAATAGTGGTTGGCCTAGGAAGGAGCTGCATAAAGGGGTGAGCATACGCTCATACATCCCTAAATATTCCCTTCCAGCAATCTGGGGTTGAGGGACTAGAGCCAGAGATGCCATCTTTGCAGTTAATAACCTCTCCTGTTTGCTTTTGTTTTTTTCTTTCATTAATTTGTTCAAGCATGGACTTTATCCTTTGAGAAGGAAAACTTCACTGCACTAAGGTGTCTGCCTGGGTCTGTTCACATTTCTATATAAAGAGTTAATGTCATCACTGAATAGCAGCTGTTTTGCTCACTTTTTCCTTTTCTACCAAGGAGTAAGTTAGCCATGTCTTAGAGAATCCATGCAATGAACAATAACCCATGTGCCCCTGCTCCTGTGCAGGATTTTGTCAGTTTGGCCAACTTGCTTTTATTGTTACATGTCTCTAATCCTGTCCAAATGTTGACCAGATGAACATACAGTAACCAGAGGAAAACTGAACTGTCTCTTCCCTCCTTTCTTTACCAGGCGTTAATGTTCTGGGTAGTAGATAACTTTCTCATGAAGAAAGGGAAGACAAAAGCCAAGCTGGAAGAAAAGGAAGCAGGACAAGATTCAAGAAATGGAAGTAAAGTCCGATACAGAAGAGCAGCATCACACGAAGAATCAGAGTCAGAAGTACGTAGCCTTTGCTACTGCAGTTACTCTATAGTCCAGTTGCTCCCTCATGTCAGCAATTTCCTTTTAATATTGTCAATTTGATTTTAATTTTCTTTGTTTCCACCTCTGACCATGGTTCCTAATGTTTGTAGTTGAATGCAGGTTAAGAAAATGGCAGAGTCTCAACACTCACTGGTAGTTATTTTCCTTCCAGACAGGTAGGAGGATGTAAGAACATACTTAAATATCACCAGTTAACTTTTACAAGTGCATTAAAAACACCTACATAGAATACAAAATTAATCAATTCAATCTAATTAAGCTGTTGGAATAACTTTGAAAGCGAGAGGACAAAATAACTGCCTGGATTTTTGGAGGGGTATTTGTCAGGGCTAGCATGGTCTCAAGGATGAGGGTCCTGTAGTGACACAATCATTGGGGACAAGTGGGAGGATATGAAGAGAGCAGCTCTGCAGTCCTGTTGTTGTCCCTGGGGATTTGTTAGCTCTTGAGGCAGCAGGACATTTGGGTAGGGATGGATTACAGTTTTAGTATGGTTAGTGAGATAGGATATGCACAACCAAATAAGGGGTTGGCTCAAAATGTGTTGCATTTTATTACAGAATAAATTAACCTTTTAAGCATCTGATCATCCTGCAGATATTGCAGGATGCTAAGGGTATTACACTGATCTTCAAATCTGCTCCACTAATTAGTTTTCACTGTTATACAAATAAAGATCAGCTTCCTTTTCTAGCATTGCACATCGTCTTGTATCTGAATTTCAATGGATTTAATTAGAGTAAGAGTAGGAGTCTTTTGCTTCATTTCCAAAATGTCACAAGCAGAACGGTGAAATCTGAGTGGCTCAGAAGTGCCTGTGTGGGGTGACTCTACTTAACTAAATATTTTCTCTATTTTCTCTCTCTCCTGTCAGAAAAAAGCAAAGATATAAGAGCCTCAGCTGTGTCTGCAGCTAATTGCCATCCATACTGTTCCTTTTCTTTTTTCAGTGGTCTACTTTCAGAGTATTACACAATGATTTTCAGCTGTATCCTGAAGCACAAGATGCAGAAACAAGGAAAAAAGCTGCTTATGTTTGAGCATAACTTTAGTTGTGAACTTATCTTTGAGTATAACTTTATTCTGAATTACAGTAAATGGTTAGTTTTCATTTTGCCTGAAGGATGGACAGAATTCTTGAAAATAAGTTTCTAGTCACAGGTGGCCGGTGCTGTTTTTCTGAATTAGAAACAGTGCTACCTATGTCTTTGCTTGTAAAATAACTGTTATATTGCACATGTGGGTAGAGATGCAGTGTGGTCTCTCACTTGCGTTTGCAGCAATCTACCTGTACCACTCTGGGGCACAGGCATCACTTCTGTATGCTTGGAATCCATGGTTCCGGTAGAGATTAATACCTTTCATTTTCATTTGAAATTTACCTTCAGATAGTACTGACAATAAATCCAAATGAGGCTGGGCAGACTTGGGTGTTTTGCCAGCATAACAAAGTAAAAGGTTAAAAGAATGAGGGAAGAAAGCGACTTTGCTTCCTTTTACTCAAGCTGTAATTTCTCTTTTTTTCAGATCCTCATTTCAGCAGATGATGAAATGGAGGAGTCCGATGCTGAGGAGGACCTGCGCAGACTGACCAACTTAAAGCCCATCAAGAAGAAGAAGCATCGTTTTGGTCTGCCTGTATGACACATTCCCTGCCCTGTGCATTGCAGGCGGCGTGGCAAAACCTGCTCCCTCAGTGGGTTCCAAGGCTGCATCTCCCTTTTCATACAGACTGACTCGAAACCAGGGTCTGCCAACAGAATGCAAACAGTTGGAAGACTTCCAGTCCAGTTGCACTACAGACACACTGACCAATTATGCAAGAATGTCTTTTCATCATGTGTGAAAGCACAGTGTTACTGAGGACTAGTCACTAAAGGGATTTGTATCTGACATTTCAGAGAAGATCATAGAAAACAGACACAGGAATCTTTCATTTATGGTTTCTGAATGATGCAGTTTAAGATGTTCTCAAAAAAAAAAAAACAGGCATCAGAATCAACTAAGTTAACAGAGTATGTTTTGCTACTAAAACTGGCTTTTGCAGCATAATTCCTAGAGCAGAATAGTTTATGGTTACAAGCTGTAACTTAATGTTATTTTTTTAAGTACAAAATGTTTACTTGCTACAAGGTACCTATGGAACTAATAGGTGGAACAAAGATTTTTTTCCAGGTCTCCTCAAACCTATTTGACTATTTTATATTTAAGTTATATTTTCATACAGTTGTATTTAAAGATTCTCTTTGGTAGAGAAAACATTGCAGTTCTCTCTTTTTTTTTCTTTTTTTTTCCTGCAGAAAGGGTCAAAAGATTTGTCATGAGAATCCTACCTGTCCTTGTCTCCTGGTTCAAGATAAAGGGTTTGCAAAGGGAAAAGCTCTGTGTCAGTGCTGAAGTCACCAAATATTCCTAAAAATGCAATGGAAAAAAATGAATTGCAGTGAAAAAATTCTGAACACA